>JAODAL010081723.1:0-11809 GCA_025379985.1 Phyllomedusa bahiana | reverse complement strand
TAAATTGTACAAAGAATCTGTCCCCCAGAGATGTTTTTTTCTAAGACTAAATAAGTTTTAATTCTTTTAACCACTTCTCATAACTAAGATGTTCCATTCCCCTTATAAGTTTGGTTGCTCATCTTTGCACTCTCTCTAGCTCCATTACATCCTTTCTATAAACTGGAGCCCAGAACTGAACAGCATATTCTAAGTGAGGATGCACCAATGCTTTATATAGTAATATTCCATCCCTGTCCCACGAGTCCAGGCCTCTTTTATTACACACCAAAACCTTGCTGGCCTTTGCTGTAGCTGATTTTCATTGCATGCTGTTCTTGAATCTATGATCTACAAGTACAGCCAGATCCTTAGTGTGATCTGCAAAAATAGAAACAGTACAATTAATCCCCTTCACTATAGCATCAGTGTTCGGGAGTATTTAAAATACAAGTAATTAAAATAGTATTTAAAATACTGTTCAGGTATTTGTATTTTGTAATCAAAATACTTTTTTTATTCAGTATTTTGTATTTGTAATTAAAATACTTTTAGGAAGTATTTTAAGTATTTTAATTACTTTCTAAATTCAAAACAAATGTTGTAATTTACATAACCTGCCTCACCGAATAAAAAAAAAACAACTACAACAGCGCGAGTCCCGTCATCACTCTCGTTTCTCGTATCTTGTGTGAGGTGCGATGAGGAGGGAAAATTCCAGCGCGTTCCAGCAACGCAGGTCCGATATAAGCCGAGGCCAATAATATTACCACAAAAAACTGGGAAAACGTATTGTCTCGAGTATAAGCCGAGGGGAGGAATTCCACCATTGCAGATAAAGTCTGGTCACGTGCATTACAGCTTAGTAACTCCATGTGCCTCATAATAATAGCAGTTAACCCCATCATGTCCCTCACATTAACCCCCTGTGTGCCTCAAATAAGAGTTACTGATATGTGAGAGACATGGAGGTAATAATTAGGTATCTTCATAATTAAGGTCCTTTATTAGTACCCCCATGTGTCTTACATATTAGTAATCTTTATATAGGGCACACAGGGGTTAATATGAGGGACATGATGGGGTTAACTGCTATTAATGTGAAGCACATGGAGTTACTGAAACTAAATTAATATCCCCAAATGCCTGACATTAATAGGCATAGTAACTAAAGGAAGGTACCTGTATGTTTCTCTTTACTGTAGCATCCTCTCCTCCATGTGACAGACATCTTCTATAGGAGTCGGACACAATGAATCCTGACTTATCTGCAGGGTAGATGCTAATCCTAGTGGGCTAAAGGACCTCTGATGCATTTTTTGTTTTTATTAAAAAATTTTTTTAATTTTTCAAGTATTTTAGTATTTGGAAAATACTTTTGAAGTAGTATTTAGTATTTGTATTTAAAATACTTCGGGATGAAGGTATTTAGCATTTGTATTTAAAATACTTCAGTCATAAGTATTTTGTATTTAAAATACTTTTCCAAAGTATTTTCCCAAACACTGTATATCATTAATAAATAAATTGAATAAAAGAGGAACCAGCACTGAGCCTTGGGGTCACCACTTATAACCGGGGCCACTCAGAGTAGGAGTCATTTACCACCACTCTCTGACTACGATCCGATAGTCAGTTTTTAATCCAATTACACACGGTTATAGACTTTAATTTACACACGGTTATAGACTTTAATTTACCCAATAGAAACTTATGAGGAACAGTGTCAAACACCTTTGCAAAATCTAGAAACACTATATCCACAGCCGCCCCTTTATCCAGACTTCTACTCACCTCTTCATAAAACAGATCAGGTTGGTCTGACAACTTCTGTCCTTAGTAAAACATGCTGGCAATCACTTATAATATTATATTCAGCCACATATTCCTGTATATAGTCCCTTATAAGCCCCTCAAACAGTTTTCCCACAATAGATGGTAAATTTACTGGTCTATAATTACCTGGGCAAGACCTAGAGTCCTTTTCACTGTAAGTTAATATAAGACCCAGCTAGTGCCCCGGCAGTGCCAGCCAGGGCTGGGACGACAGGTAGGCGATGATAGGCGATCGCCTAGGGCTCCACTTCATCCCAGGCAGGAATGGGGCGCAAATAGGTATGGAGTGAGCTGAATTTTACATTGTAAGGGGAGGTGTGGGGCGCTACATGAGCTATTTGCCTAGGGCACCAGAATACCTTGTCCCAGCCCTGGTGCCAGTGCTGGAATGGAGGTGACTGAGGAGGTTGACTTTTTTATTTTCTTGCAGTAGCACCACTATTTTATTTTAAAATAGTGACCTGGAAAACCACTTTAAGAAAAACTAGAGTACTTTCTGACAATTTCCTTTTGATAAACACCTTCTTCAGTCTGCCAGCCAGGCATTCGAGTTTTAAAGAGAACATCCTTGAACCTGCCTTTAAAGGCGACCAAAAAAAAAAAAAAAAAAAAAAACAAAAAAAAACCCCCCAGGGCCCCAATTATGCCCCCTATGCTTTAGTTTTATAGAACTTAGTTTATTCATTGCAGCGTGATGTGAGCACCATCATCTAGGAGTCTGGTGTATTCATGATCTGCGGAGAGGGCGGCATATAGGGCACGTGGGTTACCTTTTAATCCTTGAACCAACTTTACATTCAGCACGTGGGGAATGAATTTTGACAGTGCACCACAAGAGGCTGCTAACGTCTTCTAATTGTACGCAGGCTGCCCAATAACAGGACTAGGAGCTGTCCTCTAAACAGTGTCTAACTCTGCAAACACGCCAGATACCCTAAAGCAAGATCATCAAAATTCAGTAACCTGCAAAGTTCACATAACAGAGCACTGAGGGCTAACGATTTGGTCTTGAGCACTGACCTTGACAGTCACAGCTGGGAAGCAGCTCATTTACACACATTCATGTAACAGTCAGTCTGTACAGTAATGCAGTGTAGTATGGACAGTTCTTATCGCGGTATCCAAAGCTCATAACATTCTCCAATACAAGTCAATGAGTCATTTTCTATCTAACCATTTTGGACAATCCCAAAATTTAACCTTCACAAGTGTTCACTTGCCGGGACTCTGGGGTGTTCCGGGATCTAACATTGTTCATTGGTCCTTTGGGGTATGAGAAATAATAGAAGGTAAGACTCATACTTACCTCCTGCCGCTCTTCTTCAGTCCTGGCGCTGGTCCGTTCATCCCCACAGTAGCTAGTGAACGGTCTTCATTCACGTGACAAGTGCATTCAATTACAGGTCATAGAGGTCACATGCAGGTGACGGTGTGGCCTGTGATTATTATTATTATCATTATTATTTATTTTAAATAATAATAATAATCTTTATTTATATAGCGCCAACATATTCCGCAGCACTTTACAAATTCAAGGGTAAACGTACAGACATTACACATTAAAAGTACTTACAGATGAAACACAAGGTGTGAGGGCCCTGCTCGTGAGGAGCTTACAATCTATTAGGGTGTATGCGGGTTGAAAACATACGGTAAGAAGTTCCCCCCACGTTTTACAATGGTCCGGCCACCAAGTTTCATAAATAGGGGGGTGGTTGTACATGAAAAATGGAGGAACCTGCCACCTGACAGTAAATCTAATACAGATAAGTGCCTGTGAAGTGCCCTAGTGCAGTGAGTGACAGATGTGTGTGGACAGCAGTTAGGGTCTTGATAGGCCAGAACGAGAGATGTATTTCTGAGCCCTCTTAAAACTGTGAGGGTTGTTGAATGTGCCTCGATCGCCACGGTATAGCATGTTCCAGAGAATGGTGCCGCACGTGTGAAATCTTGGAGACGGGGCAATGGGGTGCGGATGATTGTTGAGTGTTAACTGATATCAGCAAGCTCAGAGCGGAGAGAGCGGGTGGGTCGGGTTTGTAGACAGAGACCGAGGGAGGAGTGTAGGGGGGGGGCAGCGTTGTGGAGAGCTTTATGAGTTGAGAATGCTGAGTTATACTGTATTCCTGTACTGAATGGGCAACCATGCCAGTGACTTTGGACACTGGGTAGAGGCATCAGTATAGCGGCTGGAGAGAAAGATGAGCTGGCTGCTGCATTTCAGGGACAGATTGAAGAGGGGGAGAGCTTGCAGAGAGGCAGACCGATAGCAAAGGAGTTACAGTAGTCAAGAAGAGAAAGAATAAGAGCAGTAATGAGAGTTTGAGTTGTTCCACGGTGAGAAATGGACGATTCTGGCACGAAGTTTTATGAGGCTGCGTGACAGGGAGCGGGCAAGGGATTGGAAATATGGGGGAAGGACAGATCTGAATTCTAGTATAACCCCTAGACATCGGGCCTGCTGCTAGGAGAAAAATGGTGGTACCACATTACGAAAACAGAAATGCAGGGTGGGGTTGTTTGGTAGATGGCGGAAAAAACAAGAAGTTCAGACTTAGTGAGGTTTAGTTTCAGATGGAGAGGAGGACCATGATGTCAGAGAAGACACGGCCAGACAGTCACTGGTGTTTTGTAAGCAGGGTGGAGTGATGTCACGGGAGGAGGTGTATAATTGGGATTCATCCGCTTTAGAGATGGTACTGGAAGCAAATCTACTGATGGTTTGTCCAATGGGGGCTGTTTATAGATTGAGAAGAGGAGTGGACCAAGACTGACCCTGAGGAACTTCCAACAGCAAGAGGGAGAGGAGGAGGAGTTAGAACCAGAAAATGCAAAGGAGCGATCAGGACAGGTAGATTGAAAACCAAAAGCGGAAGAGCTGTGTCCTGGAGGCCAAATGGGCTGAGCCTGCTGAGGAGAAGATGGGTGATCAACATTGTCAAACGCTGCAGAGAGATCCAAGAGAAGCAGCAAGGAGTAGTTACCTTTAGATTTTGCTGTCTAGAGACATTTGGAAACTTTAAACTAATGCAGTTTCCGTGGAGTGTAGGGTGCGGGAAACCTGATTGCAGAGGGTCAAGAAGAGAGTGTAGAGATGATAGGGATTAGCAGAGAGTACGGACCAAGCGTTCCAGGGTTTAGGAGATTGAAGGGCCCAGGTTAGAGATGGTTGTAGTTAGCAGCACAGGAATGGGTCCAGTGAGGGCTTCTTTTTTAGTAAGGGTTATGATGGCGTGGTGTTGAAGGAAGATGGAAAGATTCCCAGTGGAGAGAGAGAGGTTACAGATTGCTAGTAGTACAGGGAGAGAGGAACAGCTGGAGAATAGACTCTGGACGAGGTGGGAAATGGAATGGGGGTCAGTAGAGCCATGTGGTGGGCGCGAGAGCGACAGGAGAAGCCTTGACACTTCTTCCTCAGTCGTCAGGTCAAGGGCTGAGAGTAGATTAGAGGACGTGCGGGAGGGGATGGATTAATGATGGGTATTACTTGGGGACTGCGATATGTTTAGCCGGATATTTTCAATTTTCTTCTTTGAAGTAAGTGGCAGGGTGGTCTTCAGCACAGAGGTCAGTGACTGGGGGGAGTGGAAGGTGTCAAAGAGGCGTTTTGGGTTGTTGTGTAGTGTTGAGATGAGGGAGGTGAAATATTCTTGTTTGGCGTAGTGAAGGGCAGTGTGGTAAGTCCTGTAAAGCACCATTGATTCCAGGGCGCTGTACATTCAAGGGGGGTTACATACATAACATATGTCAAACGAGTACAATGATAAATGCAAAGGGAGAGGGGGACCCTACCCGCGAGGGTTACAAGCTAAAAGGAGGAGGGAAGGAAAGGTAGGGGGGAGACTGTTCGTTGGGTAGCACACGGCGGCAGTGTTATTTTGGTTATAGGAGTCCTAAGAAATGGGTTTTTAGGTTGCCTTTTTAAGCTGGGGGATGGTGGAGGAGAGTTGATGTGTTGGGGCAGTGAGTTCCGGTGTGGGGGGGAAGCACGGGGAGTCCTGAAAACGGTTGTGTAGGACTGATAAAGGGAGAGCAGGGAGAAGGTTCCTGTGAGGAGCAGAGATTGCGAAGGTGAGGTTCTGGAATGGGTTTGGGGGGGGCAGCGTTTTGGAGAGCTTTATGAGTAGATTTTGAGTTTTTACTTATCCTTATGAATGGGCAACCAGGGGAGTGGGGTGACACTGGGTAAGGCTCGTATAGCGGCTGGGAGAAAAATGAGCCGGCGCTGCCATTCAACAATTTAAAAGGGGGGAGCTTGCAGAGAGGCAAGACCGATAAGCAAGGGGTTAAGTAGTCAAGACGAGAAAGAATAAGAGCATAATGAGGTTTTAGTTGTTTCCACGGTGAAAAGGACCCATTTGGAGTGTTTTTGGGGCAGGTGACAGGAGCGGGCAAGGATTGGATTTTTATGGGGTAAGGACAGATTTAAATCTGTAAAAACCCCAAGCATCGGGCCCCGCTGCCTAGAAAAAAATGGGGTACCACATACAGAAAAAAGAAATAGCAGGGGGGGGTTGGTTGGTAGACGGGGGAAAACAAGAAAGTTCGACTTAGTGAGGTTTAATTTTTAGATGGAGAGAGGGAATGATGTAGGACAGCGGCCAGACAGTCACTGGTGTTTTGTAGCAGGGGTGGAGTGATGTTTTGGGAGGAGGTTTTTATAATTGGGGTATCGCTTAGGATTTGGGGAGGGCCAAATCTACTTGATGGTTTGTCCAATGGGGGCTGTATAGATTGAGAAAAAAGGAGTGGCCAAAAATGACCCCTGGGAACTCCCCGCAAGAGGGAGAGGGGGAGGAGATGAACCAGAAAATGAGACACTGAAAGGGGGGATCAGACGGGGGAAATGGGGGGGAAAAGGGAGCGGGTGCCCGGAGGCCAAAGGGGTGAGCTGCTTTTAGGAGAAGTTGGTGATCCATGTTCAAACGCTGCAGAGAGATCCAAGAAAGCAGCAAGGAGTAGGTTACCCTTGGGGATTTTGCTGTTAGGAGATCATTTTGAAACTTTAACTAAGGGTTTCCCTGGAGTGTGGGTGCGGAAAACCTGTTTTCCCCGGGGTCAAGAAGGGAGTTAGTAGAGAGATTCGGGTTAGGGAGAGTAGACCAAGGGGTTCCAGGGTTTTAGTGATGAGGGAGGTTGAGACTGGTTGGTTGTTAGAGCACAGGAGGGGCCCAGAGAGGGCTTTTTTAGTAAAGGGGTTATGATGGCTGTTTAAAGGAAGATGGAAGATCCCCAGTGGAGAGGAAGAGGTTACGATTGCAGAAAGGTGAGAGAGGACAGCTGGAAAAATTTTGGGATGGAGGGGGTGGGATGGAATGGGGCCCAGTAGAGCGGGTGGGGGGCGAGGACAGGAAAAGCCTGGACACTTCTTCCTCTGTAAGTGGTCAAGGGCTGGAGTAGTTTTGAAGGGGGGAAGGGGCGGGGGGGGGTTTTTTTTTTTTTTGGGGGGTTTTTTTTTTTTTTTACTTGGGGGACTGAGATATGTTTAGCGGTATTTTCAATTTTCTTTTTGAAGAAAGTGGGCAGGTCTTCGCACAGAGGTCAGTGAATGGGGGAGGGGGAAAGGGGTCCAAGAGGCCGGGGTTTTTTGGGGTTTGTTTTAGTGTTGAGATGGGGAGGTGAAAATATTTTGGTTTGGGGTAGTGAAGGGCAGTGTGGTAAATCCCGTAAAGCACCATTGATTCCAGGGCGTTTTCATTTTAAGGGGGGTTACATAAAAAATATGTCAACGAGTACAATGATAAAAAACAAAGGGGAGGGGGGACCCTACCCCCGAGGGGCTTTTCAGTACAAGGGAGGGGGAAAGACAAAGGGGGGGGCAAACATGTTCTGGGGTAGCACAGGGGGGGGGCCCCCCCCCCCCAAGGTTTTTTTGGGTTGGTTTTTGGCAGTCCTGAAAAAATGGGGTTTTCGGGGTTGTTTTTTTAAAGCTGGGGGGTTTGGTGGAGGGGGGGGTCTGATGTTTTGGGGGCCCAGTGAGTTCCCAGGTGTGGGGGAAAAGGCCCCGGGGAAGAAGGGGGGGGTTTTGGGAAAGGGGGACGGTTGTGTGAGGAGGGGATAAAGGGGAGAGCAGGGGGAAGAAGGTCCTGTGAGGAGCGGGAGTTTGCGGGGGGAGGTTTTGGGGTATCTGGGAGGATTTGAGGGCAGGGGATATATGGGGGGGAGGGGTTTTTAATGGAGGCCTTTGTAGGTAAGGGTTTTTAGTTTTTTGGGGAAAAATGTATTCTTTTTGGGCAAGGGGGAAGCCCGTTGAAGGGATTGGGGGCAGGGGGGGAGAGGCAGAGGAGTTTTTCTTTGGTTTAGAGAGGGGGGGAATAAGATGGGAAGCAGATTTTTGGAGAATGGTTTGAAGGGGGACCCAAAAAGGGGCCAAATTTGGGGAAGGTCACAAAAGAAAAAAAGTTTTTTGCGGAAAGTCAAAAGTGGGAGATGAAAAAGGGCAGGGACCAGCTTTTTTTGAAATTTTCGTTTTTTTAGGAAGGGCGGTTTGGCAAGGGAGATATTTTTTCGGGTTTGGGGGAGGGGCCAAGGCAGAGGTTTTGGGGGGTTTGGATTATGGGGTTTTGAAAAGACAAAACCCCGGGAAAGTCCAGGATTACCCCAAGGCAGGGGAAACCTTTACGAACAGGTGAGGTTTTAACCAGCCTTTTAAATGAGTTTAGGGGGATTCAGGGGGGGGGGGTAGAGGGGGGTTGGGGGGGGGGGGAGTAAAAATCGGGTTTGGTTGTTTGAGTTCAGTTTTTCTCCACATTTTGTTTTGGGAAGACGGGAGGAGAAAAAATTTGGAAAAGGAAAGGCCCCCGAGAAAAAAGGTTTCCTGGGATCCGGGAGAGAAAAGAGGGTAAATCTGGGGGGGAGATGTAGAGTTGGGTGATTTTAAAAAAAAAGTGGGTGTTTTTGAAAGTGTGAAGTATGAGCGGGAAACGAGTGTGTAAAGGAGGGGAAGATTTAAAAGGGAAACCCCAGGCCCTGACCCCCTGGGGGAAAACCAACCCAAAAGGGGGGGGAAGGCCCGGGGGGGGGGAAAGGAAGAGCCGGGGAGATAAGAGGGGGACCCCTTGAAAGTCCAATCTCAGGTTATAAGGGGGAGATTTTTGGGGAAAGGGGTTTTCAAGCCCTTGGATGCCCAAGGGGGGAGGGAGGGAGGGTTTTTGTAGAAGGGGGTATGGTGGGACAGTTGCCCAAAGGGCCCCAGAAGAAGGGCCCTAAAAGGAAAAAGGGCCAAGATTTAAAATTTGGGGGGGTAAAAAAAGGCTTTAAAGGAAAAGTTGGTGGGGGGTAATTTGGCAAAAAAACCAAAAAAGGGAAAAAAAAAGGGGGGGTTTCGGGAAAAAAAGAAAGGGGGGGTTTGGGAAAAAAAAGGGGGGGGCAAAAAAAAGAAAACCAAAAAATTTGTCTTTGGGTTTTCAAGAAAAGAAGGAGGTTGGGAGGAGGGGGGTGGGTTGGGGGCCGGGGTTTTGGGTGTTGGGGGGTCGCAAAAAAAGGGGTTTTGGGGTAAGTTGGGGGGGAAATTGGGCGGTTCGAGGGTAAAGGGGGATTTCCCCCCTTTTTTGTTTTCCCCCAAGCCCCGGGGTAAGGTATTTGGGTAGAGGCTTTATCTTTTATTTTACTCCTGCCCAAAAAGACCAACAAAAATTTGGGTTAGGGCCCCAAAACCCCCCCCCTTTAAGCTAAAATTTTAATCCTTTTTTAGCACAGTTCCCTTTTTTTTTCCTTGGCTTCCCTTTGGTGGTTTATTGTGGTTGTGCCCAAAATAGTAAATGCCCCAAGTCCCCTGATGCGGGGGTTTAAATTTTTCTATATTTTTTGCCGGGAAATTTAAATGAAAAAATCCCTCAAAGTGCCATCGAGTTTCCAATTTTTAAATTTAAGGGCCAGGGTTTGTTTAATAGGTTGTGGGGGGATTGGTGGTGTTTCGCTTCCCACCAGGGGGGGGCACCCCCGGCCACCCGCCTCCCCCCTTTAAACCCTCTCTGATTTTTTTACAAGGGCCCCATCCCAAAAGTTAGCAGCTCCCAACAAAAAAACAGTGCAGCTGTTTTACAGGGAGGGAGTCGGGGAAAGGGGGGATTATTACCTCCTAAGCGCTTTTTACGAAAAGACACCCCCACCCAAGGCCCCTGGATTTTCCGGGGGTTCAGAACCCAATTGGGGTTTTTCTGACCCCAGGAGATCCCCGGGAGAGCTTGTTTTTGGCCCGGCAATCAGCGGGTTGTGAGACTCTTTTGTTGAAACTCTGTTCACCAGTTTCCCGGAACCGGGCCCCAAACACAGAGGGGAAAAAAAATGGAGGAGAGGTGAGTGATTTCTTTTTTTTATTTTTTTAATTTTTTTTTTTTAATTTAGCTATAGGGGGGGAAAAAATAAATCCCTGGCTACAGTGGGCAATTTTAGTGGCTCCCAAGGGGGGCATTACCAGGATACGGGGGGGAAATTTTAAACTGGTTCAGGGGGGGAATTAACCACCCAAAACTTGGGAAAAAATTCCGGGTTTAACAAAAGGGCTATTTCCTGGACTCCCGGGGGTGTAAACCTTACGGGCTACCGGGGGGGAAACCTTTCTCCCAGGACACGGGGGGGGGGGAAAATTTAAATTTGGTTCGGGGGGCCCAACTTACGGGGGCAAACAGGGAGCAATTACCTGGCTAGAGGGGGCCCCTTACGGTTACGGGGAATTTTCTAAAAGGATACGGGGGGCAAAAACCCCGGGGTAAGGGGGCTATTACGGGTTTCCCTGGGGGGAAAACTTTTACTGGCCCCGGGGGGCTTTCTACCAGGATACAGGGGTGGAAAATTTCCCTTTGGCAAAAGGGGGGCAATTTATTGGTTTCAGGGGGGCATCTTAACAAGGAAATACAGGGGAAAAAATTATTTGGGCCCTACAGGGGCCCAAAATTTTACTGGGATACGGGGGGGAAAAAATCTCCCAAAGGATACAGGGGGAAAATTTAAACCTGGTTTTAAAGGGGGGGCAACTTACTGGGGTACAGGGGGCATTTTACCGGGAAATACAGGGGGGCTTTTTAAAACTGGCTTAACAGGGGGCTTTCTTACTGGTATAGGGGGGCAATTCCCTTGGCTTCAGGGGGGCAGCTTTACTCCCCCTAAAGGGGGCCATTAACTTTTTTTTTTCTTTCTAGGAGGGCGGGTTTTTTAAGTGGTTATTTTTTATGGGATGAGTTGAGTTTTTATTGATTTAAAATTTTTTTTGGGGGGGGGGTTTTTTGGGAATGGTTTTTTTAAATCTGTTTTTTTTTGAAGGAAATTGGTGAGAATACACGGGAAATTTTCCTGGGGTAGTGTTTTTTTATTTTTTTTTTTTTAAACAGCGTTCACCTTTTGCAGTATATGTGCCCAAAGTTTAGTTTTCCCTTTTGTGGGGTTCGGGCCCGATTTATGGGGGAAAAACCCCCCAATTTTTTTTAAATTTTTTTTTTGTTTGGAAGCCCCTGGTAAAAAAAATGTTTTTTTTTTTGTTTGAAAAAACCCAATATTTATGTCACATTTTCTGATAGCCAAAATTTTTTAATATTTTTCCCCAAATTTTTAAAATGAAAATTTTTTTTTCCCAGATTTTAAATTTTTTGCCATTATTTACGGGGGGACGCTGGCAGATGGTGACCGGGGAAAAATTAAAAATCAGAAATTCCCCCAATTTCCCCCCCCCAAAATTTCGGGGTTTTTAGAGATATTCCATAGGTGGCCCCAATTTTGGGTTGTTTTTGGCCATTTTTTAGGGGAGCCCCTACGGGGACTTTGGGTCCCCATTTTTCTAGAACAATTTTTCCCTTTTAGGCCCCTTTTCAGGTTTTTTGGGGAAACAGCCTAAGGTGTTTAAAAAAGTTTTAAAAAGTTTTGCCCCCCTTTTTAAAAAGGGACCCCAAATTTTTTAAATTCCCTTCACCCCTAAATTTAAATATTAAACGGGGGTTTTGTAATGAATTTATATTGACCCACGGTGGTTTCACAAATTTTTTTTAGTGTTTGGGGCTGT
>JAODAL010081722.1:0-11809 GCA_025379985.1 Phyllomedusa bahiana | reverse complement strand
GCTTACAATCTACAAGGAGGGGGAAAGAGACAGGAGGTGAGGGGCAGACATGTCTGTGGAGGAAGTAGTGACAAGTTTAGTGAAGGTTATAGGCACTATATAGCTGGCACTATAGGGTAAAGTAGCGGGTAAAATGAGGTAAATATTGCTGGCACGATAGGTTATATGTAGCTGGTATTATGAGGTATATGTGGCTGGCGCTATGAGATATGTATGGCTGGCACCATGAGGTATATGTAGCTGGCACCATGAGGTATATGTAGCTGGCACTATGAGGTATCTGTGGTTGGCTATAGGTATTAGTGCACTATGAGTTATGTAGTGTACTATGAGGTATGTGTGGTTGGCACTATAGGGTATATGTAGCTGGCACTATGAGGTATATGTAGCTGGTACTATGAGGTATATGTTGTTGGCACTATAGGGTATATGTAGCTGGCACTATGAGGTATATGTAGCTGGTACTATGAGGTATGTGTGGTTGGCACTATAGGGTATATGTAGCTGGCACTATAGGGTATATGTAGCTGGTATGAGGTATATGTGGCTGGCACTATAGGGTATATGTAGCTGGCACTATGAGGTATGTGTGGCTGGCACTATAGGATATGTGTGGCTGGTACTATGAGGTATATGTGGTTGGCACTATAGGGTATATGTAGATGGTATTATGAGGTATATATGGCTGGCACTATAGGGTATATGTAGCTGGTATTATGAGGTATATGTGGCTGGCACTATAGGGTATATGTAGCTGGTGCTATGAGGTATGTGTGGCTGGCACCATGAGGTATATGTAGCTGGCACTATAGGGTATGTGTAGCTGGCACTATGAGGTATGTGTGGTTGGCACTATAGGGTATATGTAGCTGGCACTATGAGGTATATGTAGCTGGTACTATGAGGTATATGTGGTTGGCACTATAGGGTATATGTAGCTGGCACTATGAGGTATATGTAGCTGGTATTATGAGGTATATGTGGCTGGCACTATAGGGTATATGTAGCTGGTATTATGAGGTATATGTGGCTGGCACTATAGGGTATATGTAGCTGGCACTATGAGGTATGTATGGCTGGCACTATAGGGTATATGTAGCTGGTACTATGAGGTATATGTGGTTGGCACTATAGCGTATATGTAGCTTGTATTATGAGGTATATATGGCTGGCACTATAGGTTATATGTAGCTGGTATTATGAGGTATATGTGGCTGGCACTATAGGGTATATGTAGCTGGCGCTATGAGGTATGTGTGGCTGGCGCTATGAGATATGTATGGCTGGCACTATAGGGTATATGTAGCTGGCACTATGAGGTATATGTAGCTGGTACTATGAGGTATGTGTGGTTGGCACTATAGGGTATATGTAGCTGGCACTATAGCGTATATGTAGCTGGTATTATGAGGTATATATGGCTGGCACTATAGGGTATATGTAGCTGGTATTATGAGGTATATGTGGCTGGCACTATAGGGTATATGTAGCTGGCGCTATGAGGTATGTGTGGCTGGCACTATAGGGTATATGTAGCTGGTACTATGAGGTATGTGTGGTTGGCACTATAGGGTATATGTAGCTGGTATTATGAGGTATATATGGCTGGCACTATAGGTTATATGTAGCTGGTATTATGAGGTATATGTGGTTGGCACTCTCTGGTATATGTAGCTGGCGCTATGTGGTATGTGTGGCTGGCGCTATGAGATATGTATGGCTGGCATTATAGGGTATATGTAGCTGGCACTATGAGGTATAGCTGGTACTATGAGGTATGTGTGGTTGGCACTATAGGGTATATGTAGCTGGCACTATGAGGTATATGTAGCTGGTACTATAAGGTATGTGTGGTTGGCACTATAGGGTATATGTAGCTGGCACTATGAGGTATATGTAGCTGGTATATAAAGGTATATGGGGTTTGGGGCACTATAGGGTATATGTTGCTGGCACTATGCGGTATATGTAGCTGGTACTATGAGGTATGTGTGGCTAGTACTATAGGGTATATGTAGCTGGCACTATGAGGTATATGTAGCTGGTACTATCAGGTATATGTGGTTGGCACTATAGGGTATATGTAGCTGGCACTATGAGGTATATGTAGCCGGTACTATGAGGTATATGTGGTTGGCACTATAGCGTATATGTGAAACAGAATTGAATATAAGTTTGATAGTTTGATAATCATTTTAATTTATGGCATCCATCTTGTCTTCTTTAAACTTAAATCTTTGTGTAATATTCTGTATGAATTTCTGACTAGGATAAAAGGGACATGATCTGTTCGCTACATCAAAAATTTTGGTTTAAGAGGCATTTGGTCTGACCGTGGCATTTGAATAACGGTTTATAGCTGCTGCTTGTTATTAGATTAGTGTAATGAGCAGATGTCAGAGTATTCTTTTTTATTTTTTGGTAGATGGGAGGTGTCATGATTTTAATAATTAAATGGTATTTTTACATTAAAGACACTGATTGGATTGAAACCCTTTATATTCTTATGCTATATACTTATCTTTGATTGGGATTGTAATATGCCTACCTTCTTGTATGATCACACCCTATACCCTTTAAAAATCATGTCAGCCCCTTAATAAATATTCTAATCTTTTGATAGAATCCAGTGCACTGTTGTGTTTTGGTCGTGGGAGACAGAGAGAAGTTGCTAAGAAAGGATATCTACATCATTTTGGTGCCGTGACTCGGATTAGAAAACCTATCACCGCAGTAACGGGATACGCAAGCCCCCTTTGCTTTGAGAACCTGGGATCTGTTTCACGGGGGAGGCATTTGCAACACACAAATCCTAGCTTCTCTGCAAAAAGGTGTTGGATCCGTTACTTGCTGAGTGAGTGAGGTTTCTCTATTTATTCTCCCCTCCCACGTTCCCACGTATCAATTTGGTTTTTTTAGTTTAGAGTTAAAGTTTTATATAGTTGTAAAAGTTAAGGTTGAGATAAAAAAATTGTCACAATTTGCAGTGTTGTTTTAAAAAAGTGAAAAAAGTTATCTGTTTTGTTACTGAACTTTGTTTTGTTGCTTGGTATCCAATGTTTTTATTGGTGGGCTTTTGTTTTGTCTTCTTGGTTTTTCTCCTTAGGGGCGGCTGCCTCAAGCGGTGAGAAAATTTTTAGCTTATTCTTTACTGGTTTGGTTTGCTTTTTGTATTGCACATTAATTTTGTTTTTTATTGTTGCTATTTTCTTCCTTCTATTTTGGGGTTGTATAATATGCGTTATTTTTGCACATGAATATTTCCTTGCTGTTAGTATAACTTTTTTACTATAATTAAGTCTCGCATAGAAGTAGAAGTTATTACATTTCATTTGAGAATTGCCCATTGTTTTGTATGATTACAACAAGGTACTAGACAATCGCCACATGCTCAAACTTTTTTAAGTAATATAGAAAGTGTCCATGAGCAAGGAGTCCCTCAGTGAAGGTATTATAGGAAGCTATAAACATTTGTTTTACCCATCTGAGGGGGTGGTTACTTTTCCCTTGGTTAATAAGGACTTCTAAACATGGGGAAATGTGTCTCAACTTGCAGAAAGAACAAGTCTGATGTCCCCACCAGATAGAATAAGTACACCCTATATTACCGGAGGAAGTCCTATGCCCCATATGCTAAAAATATAGGGGGTAGACATACATCATTTTTGGAGTAAATGGCGATTGTGTATACCTGAGTTACCTAAAGAAGGTACTTTGGATTTAGAGACATTACAGAAGATAGCTTCTAGTTGTAAAGAACAGAAAGAAATGGAAATGTTTTGCAATTGGATAGGTGAAGCCAAAACACAGTTGTTAGCTTAGGGGGACACCTCAAAATAACACTGAAAAGCCCATCATTAACACCACTGACACTTGCTAACCTCTTGATACTACACCAAAACCTTCAGATGGTGGTACGTCACAAAAAGAAATTGATAAACCACAAAAGCTAATGAACATTGTAGATAAATGCTGAGGATGACATGTTTACATGCTTAGTACAGAGCATGTGGTCTAAAAATAAAGAGAGACCTTACAGTAGAAACTCGCTAAAGTTTGCTTCCACGTAGCCCTGACACCCCTCTACACGAGCAGACACTTCATTGCAAACCCCAAAACATCAGATAGTGTATTGCAGGAAATATCCTGCCCGGCCTTAGGTCTTCCTCCCGTTAACTCAGGTAACTCCAAGTGCCCCATTTATAGAATCTCTAGAAGGGGGCCCAAAGGACTGTAGTTACACCCATCAAGAGAAAAGCACTACATTGGAGATGATCTTCAATTAGAGGAACTTTACACTCCCATTGCACAAAAACATCAGAAATCATACGTTCAAAAGTACATCCACCTGCATATGAAATTAATGTACCTAGTACACTCATAGGACCATGATACACACAGATTGACATTTCAAAATTGTTTAATGGAGGGAGGAGACAACGTAGAGGAAAGGGAAGCTGAACCCCCCAACAACTACACGACCCCCCTATAGGGGATAAAAAAGAAAATCATTATTTCAGCTAGTGAGTTTTTTTGCTTTGCTAGGTTAGTAGGGATTATAAAAAGACACCACAAGAGTCATGGGAAAGGTTAGAAAGATATTTTAAAAAAGTAACATGTCAGGTCAGGATTATTGTAAAATTATTACACCTTGTTTTCACATCAACAGAGGCAATCAGGATGAAATGGGTCAGAGATGCACTCTGACTAGTGGCAAATCCTATTCCACTGGAATTTTTTATTTTATTTTACACTAATATTATGGATTTTTCTCTCCCCAGGAACTAAGGGGGAAATCATAAGCGTTTCCTTCTAGATACAGAAGATCTAAAATTAAATTGTCTCTCATTAACACTGATTTTCTTCCAGCTACACAAAGGCCATATCAGCCATAGTTTTAATGGGTAAAAGGCAAACCCTATTTTTAGTACACATTAGTACACTATAAGGGCCCCATCACTACTATACATTTATTCAACATTTCAGTAGAGACCATGAGTTATTGGGAAAATGATTTTTTTTGGCAAACTCAGCTTGGGTGCACCATCTTTTGCACCTTAAAATGACATTCACATATAGGCTACACTTGAGAATACAGAGGACGCTGTGTACTGCTGTATGCTGGATTGGTTAATGATCAGCCAGCAAAGGATGAAGCCATAAGATTCTTGAAGTATTTTTCAATACTGAAAAAAAAAACATCCACAATCACTGTGGAATATGAATTTACAGAGGTGGGGCAGAAGCAAACACCCCAAATAACAATTGCTTTGTAAATCCAGTTGCACACATACACAAACCCGAGTACCATTTAAAGGTGAAATTTTATAGCCTTACGGACACAAGCTCTGCTTGAATTTCTTGCAGACTACGGACAAAGTTTTGATACAAATTACAGAGTGTTTAAAAACAGGGTGACTTTTCATTGGACACTGCCTTAAACCAGGCCACAGATACCTACTATCAGACATAGTAGCAGTGTACAATTTGTCCATTCCAATGAATGAACAGCGACTGAGATAGCTTCGGGAAAATGGTAGGTTACTGCATATTAGGGTTTATATGCTGCACAATTATAGGACTTTTAACCAAAGATTCTGTGGCTGAACCATTCACATACATTTGACGAGACCAGAAAGGTGTTGAGAAGTTCAAAAATGCTCTCCCCTCAGCCCTGGTGCTCTAGGCCACTAGATTACACAAAGCCTTCCACTTGTTTTGCCTTAAAAGTCAAAGGACATGCACAAGCTGTGCTCAAGTCCCAAAAGATAGCTAGCTGCAGGGGTCAGTTAGACCCAGTGTGAAGCAGTTTTAAAAGAGAGAATGCATGCATGTCTTAGAGCCATAGCGGTGATGCATTGTCTGTAGAGAAAACCTGCCGAGTTTTGGTCACATTTGAATGTCTGGGTTCCTCATTCTGTGTATGTACTCCTGAATTGTCAAATGTACTCACAGGCCCAATTCGCTAGGTGGGAGCCTGTTCTCCACCAGCCTAGTCACATCCAACATCCACCACCTGCACAGGTGCTTTAAAGTGAACCTTGTTATTTTGTTGTACATGAGGTTTAGAGAGAGGAGGTAGTGAGTCAGGGGAGAGGCCTTTTTACAGACTTGAGGGGGCGGGGGGACCATAAAAACTCCGCGCCCAGATTTAAGGGAAAGAAAATGAAGAAATTTTAAAAATTTGAACCCAGACTTAGTTACTTAGCAAGCATGTGGGGTTGTCTGAAGGAAAGACAGTACACATTTGCCCATGATTTATTTTTTTGTAAAGATTTTTGTTGTTAAACTTTTGAGTACGAGCTATGCAAAAGAGATTACTGTGTTATTGGAGAATCCCATTCTGGAAAGTAACAGCTGTTGTGAAATATTAAGCAATACTTCAAAAATAGTAACTGTGTCTTTTCTTGAAACTTTGTTTTCCAAAAATTTTTCTCTCCGTAGGAAAAGGCCCAAAGGAAGGTTATGGGGTGCACCCAGATTTCAGATGGTCTATGGAAGCTGAAGAGAAAGCAAAGACCCAAAAAATTTCCTGACAACGCTAGCTGAAGCTACCCATTGTGGGAAGACAGCGATGGGAAAAATTTTGGGCTCCACAAACTGGTGGGAACAAGGTTTCACTGCAAAAAACGGAAAATCTGCCCTGCCAGATGTTCCTCCAGCAGAGTGCTGGTGGAGCAGTGAGAGCTTTTCCTTCACACCTCCCATCAACCAAGGGCCCCTTTTCCCAAGGGTCCTACAGGTAGACAGCTAACAAAGGTAGGATATTATTGTATGTCTTGGTTTGTGTTAAATTTTATTCTGTACCATTTGGTTGCTTCAAGTAATCAGAGACTTTTACACTCACTGATAATGTATTAACTCCATTTATGCTAAGATTTAAAAGAAACAGTAGTTATATTTTTCGTACCCCAAAATATTTGCCAAATTGTTGCAAAGAGACGATATGAGGTGGCCAGATGTCTTACCTCTTGTTTTATGGAAACTACATACCACCCCAGAGGGTACTTCAACTTTCACCTTATGAAATTCTGTTTGGAAAATTGCCTAATCACTCCCCTCTCACCTCCAGAGACTGAAATTAATCTTTAACAACTCTTAATGTGGACTATGTGCTACAACTACAAAAAACAATTAAAGGATTTGCATTCAAGTAGGGGACCCGCAACCTGTCCCTACTCTTGCCCGTCAACACGTCAAACCAGGAGATAATGTTATGATTCGCAAAATTTTTTCGTTCTGGTTCTTTTTCAGAAAGGTGGGCCGGTCCATTTCAAGTTCTGATGAACACTCCTTCAAGTGTGAAAGTATGTGTGTTTGGCACTATAGGGTATATGTAGCTGGCACTATAGCGTATATGTAGCTGGTATTATGAGGTATATGTGGCTGGCACTATCGGGTATATGTAGTGGTTTTTATGAGGTATATGTGGCTGGCACTATAGGGTATATGTAGCTGGCGCTATGAGGTATGTGTGGCTGGCGCTATAAGGTATGTATGGCTGGCACTATAGGGTATATGTAGCTGGCACTATGAGGTATATGTAGCCGGTACTATGAGGTATATGTGGTTGGCACTATAGCATATATGTAGCTGGTATTATGAGGTATATGTGGCTGGCACTATAGGGTATATGTAGCTGGCACTATGAGGTATGTGTGGCTGGCACTATCGGATATGTGTGGCTGGTACTATGAGGTATATGTGGTTGGCACTATAGGCTACATGTAGCTGGTGCTATGAGGTATGTGTGGCTGGCACCATGAGGTATATGTAGCTGGCACTATAGGGTATGTGTAGCTGGCACCATGAGGTATGTGTGTTTGGCACTATAGGGTATATGTAGCTGGCACTATAGGGTATATGTAGCTGGCACTATAGCGTATATGTAGCTGGTATTATGAGGTATATATGGCTGGCACTATAGGGTATATGTAGCTGGTATTATGAGGTATATGTGGCTGGCACTATAGGGTATATGTAGCTGGCGCTATGAGGTATGTGTGGCTGGCGCTATAAGGTATGTATGGCTGGCACTATAGGGTATATGTAGCTGGCACTATGAGGTATATGTAGCTGGTACTATGAGGTATATGTGGTTGGCACTATAGGGTATATGTAGCTGGCACTATGAGGTATATGTAGCTGGTACTATGAGGTATGTGTGGTTGGCACTATAGGGTATATGTAGCTGGCACTATGAGGTATATGTAGCTGGTACTATGAGGTATGTGTGGTTGGCACTATAGGGTATATGTAGCTGGCACTATGAGGTATATGTAGCTGGTACTATGAGGTATATGTGGTTGGCACTATAGGGTATATGTAGCTGGCTCTATGAGGTATATGTAGCTGGTACTATGAGGTATGTGTGGCTGGCACTATGAGGTATATGTAGCTGGTACTATGAGGTATATGTGGTTGGCACTATAGGGTATATGTAGCTGGCACTACAGGGTATATGTAGCTGGTACTATGAGGTATATATGGCTGGCACTATAGGGTATATGTAGCTGGCACTATGAGGTATATGTAGCTGGTACTATGAGGTCTCTGTGGTTGGCACTATAGGGTATATGTAGCTGGTACTATGAGGTATGTGTGGTTGGCACTATAGGGTATATGTAGCTGGTACTATGAGGTATATGTAGCTGGTATTATGAGGTATATGTGGCTGGCACTATAGGGTATATGTAGCTGGCACTATGAGGTATATGTAGCTGGCACTATGAGGTGTATGTAGTTGGTACTATGAGGTATGTGTGGTTGGCACTATAGGGTATATGTAGCTGGCACTATAGTGTATATGTAGCTGGCACTATAGCGTATATGTAGCTGGTATTATGAGGTATATATGGCTGGCACTATAGGGTATATGTAGCTGGTATTATGAGGTATATGTGGCTGGCACTATAGGGTATATGTAGCTGGCGCTATGAGGTATGTGTGACTGGCGCTATAAGGTATGTATGGCTGGCACTATAGGGTATATGTAGCTGCCACTATGAGGTATACGTAGCCGGTACTATGAGGTATATGTGGTTGGCACTATAGCGTATATGTAGATGGTATTATGAGGTATATATGGCTGGCACTATAGGTTATTTGGGTGGGCTGGATTTTGAGGTATATGTGGTTTGGCCTATAGGGGTATTTTGTAGCTGGCGTTATGGGGGTATGGGGTGGGGCGCTATGAGGTATGTATGGTGGCACTATGGGGGTATATGTAGCTGGCACTATGAGGTATATTGTAGCTGGTACTAGGGAGGTTTGTGGTTGGCACAAAATAGAGTTTTATGTAGTGGCACTATGGGGTATATGTAGCTGGTTCTATGAGGTGTATGTGGTTGGCTCTATGAGGTATATGTAGCTGGTACTATGAGGTCTGTGTGGTTGGCACTATAGGGTATATGTAGCTGGCACTATAGGGTTTTATGTAGTGGTATTATGAGGTTATTGGCGGGGCACTATAGGGTATATGTGTTTGGATTATAGTATTGTAGTGGCCACGGGGGTGGGGGGGGGATCATTATTGGGATGTGTAGTGGATATAGGGTTTGTTGTTTGGCACAAGAGGTATGTGTGGTGGATATCGGGATTGTGTGGCTGGTTACTATGAGGTATACTTGGGTTGGCATATAGGTTTAACTGGGGATGGGGGGCTATGGGGTATGTGGGTGGCACTTGGGTATATGTGGGCTGGCCTATAAGGTATGTGTAGCTGGCACATGAGGTTGTGTGTTTGGCATATGGGTATTATGGCTGCACTTGGGTATTATGTAGCTGGCACTATAGGTATATGTAGTGGTATTTGTGGTATATATGGCTGGCACTATAGGGTATATGTAGTGGTATTATGAGGTAATGTGGCTGGCACTTATAGGGTATATGTAGTGGTTGGGTATTTGTTGGTGGCGCTATTATGTATGGCTGGCACTATGAGGTATATGTAGCTGGCATTTAGGTAATGTAGGGTCTATGAGGTATATGTGGTTGGCCCCACATTATTTTATTTATTTAGGGGGGCCATTAATTTTCGGGGCGGGCATTTAAAGGGGAATAAAACTCATAAAATTGTTGGAACATAATAAATTGGTGGCAAAAAGGGATAGAAACGGGAAACAGTGAGGAAAGGAGCCCTGGCGAGGGTTGTAGGGCATTTTAAAAGGGAAGAGGGGGACAGAGGTTAGAGCTGGTTTTGCAGGGGTGTAGGGGTTTGCATAGGGGTATAGTGGGGGTTGAGGTATCATGAGTGGTATTAGGTATTGTGGTTGGCACTATAGGTATATAGTAGTGGCTATGAGGTTATGTGTGGTAATATGAGGGTTCATGGTGTGTGGATATGACGGTAATGTAAGCTGGTACTATGACGGTATATGTGGTGAGGACTATGGGTATATGAGCGGCACTAGGGATATGTTCTGTAGCTAGGAGGTATATATGGTGGCATATAGGTAAATGTAGTGGCAGTATGAGTATTGGAGATGGTACTATGAGTGTCTTGTAGGTGGCACTATAGGGTAATGTTGTGAACTATGAGGTATGTGGTTGGCATAAGGGGATGAGCTGTATATGGGGTATATGGGAAGAGCTGTATATGGGTATAGTGGCTGGAATGGTATAGTAGCAGGGATAAGGTATATGAGCTGGCACTAGAGGTTATGGTGGATATGGAGGGGTATGGAGTGGTGCATTGGGTATTGTTGGCACTATAGGTAGTATGTAGTGGCACTATAGTATATGTAGATGGTATTATGACGGTATATGGCTGGCACTATAGGTTATTAGTGTGTAGAGTTGGGAATGGGGCATATAGGGATGGCTGGCACTATGTTAGTGGTAGCTGGCATAGGAAGTGTGGTGGCACTTATAGGGTATATGTAGCGGCCTTGAGGTAGTAGTAGAGTCTAGGTATATGTGGTGGCCACTATAGGGTATATGTAGCTGGCACTATGAGGTATATGTAGTGGTTACTATAAAGGTATTGTGGTGGCACTTTGGGTATATGTAGCTGGTATGAGGTATTGTGGATAGGTATATATGGCTGGCACTATAGGGTATATGTAGCTGGTATTATGAGGTATATGTGGCTGGCACTATAGGGTATATGTAGCTGGCGCTATAAGGTATATGTAGCTGGTATTATGAGGTATATGTGGTTGGCACTATAGGGTATATGTAGGGTATGGCACTATAGGGTATATGTAGCTGGTATTATGAGGTATATGTGGCTGGTACTATAGGGTATATGTAGCTGGTATTATGAGGTATATGTGGCTGGCACTATAGGGTATATGTAGCTGGCGCTATGAGGTATGTGTGGCTGGCACTATAGGGTATATGTAGCTGGCACTATGAGGTATATGTATCTGGTATATTTTGAGGGTACTAGGGGTTGTTGGCACTTTTAGGGTATATGTAGCTGGCACTATGAGGTTTATATGTAGCTGGTACTATGAGGTATTGTGTGGTTTGGAAACTATAGGGTATATGTGCTGGCATATGAGGTATATGTAGCTGGTATTATGAGGTATTTGGTGGCTGGCATAAGGGTTTTGGTAGCTGGGCTATGGGTATGTGTGCTGGGCTATAAGGTATGAATGGCTGGCAATTTGGGGTATATTGTAGCTGCACTATGAGGTTTAGTAGCCGGTTTATGAGGTATTTGGTTTGGCACTATAGGTATATGTAGCTGGTATTATGAGGTATATAGGTATATATGGCTGGCACTTTAGGTTATATGTAGCTGGTATTATGAGGTATATGTGGCTGGCCTATGGGTATATGTAGCGGGGTATTAGGGGTATAT
>JAODAL010081721.1:0-11809 GCA_025379985.1 Phyllomedusa bahiana | reverse complement strand
ACCCCTTTTGTTTTCCTTTAAGCTGTACTTCCCCTTAGGGCTTCCCTCTTTTTGGCCGGATATTGTCATGTTTCCCCATGCATCCATTTTTATACCGGGAGCTAGTAAATGATCTGCTAGTCTTCTGCGTTACCCCCAGTAGGTTTGGGAGCTTCCCGGTCCCTCTTTTTTTCGTTTTTTTGACCTGTAATACTCCCTGGTTGCTAGGCATTTGTTCGTTAGTGTACTCCGCAGGGTGCCCTCTCCTGCTTTAGTCCTTCCATTTTTTTTTTCCTTCTTTCTCCTTTTTCCCCCTTTTTTTTCCCCTCTGTTCTCTCTTCCTTTTCTCTTCCTTCTTTTTCGGTTTTGTGTGGGTCTTGTCTGGTCCCTTACCCCATTCTGAGGTTTTAAATAAGACCCGGAAAAAGCTTCCTTTAATGCCAAGGGGCCCCCAAATCCCTTCGAAGAGCCCAAAACAAAAAACCATTTCCCCCAAAAACACCCAATTCTGTATCGCGGGAAACCCACTTAAAGACGGATTCCATCCCATTCTTAAAACCGGGGTACTTTCCACACGGTCGCGCCAACTTTCCCATTAAAAAAGTAGAGGTTTGCGATTGCCATCCACAAATCTCTACCTAAAGGGTGGAAAAAATTGCATATTTTGACAAAGAACAAAATCCCCAATTCTCACCCTTTAAACCAGGCCAATTATTCATTTTAGTGAACGTTTTTCCCCCAAACCAAGGCCAGGTCCCCTTCTTACTAAATCTTGGACCCCCTACATCTTCATGAAAGGGGGCATTTGCTATTTTGGGGAATTTTTAACCTTACTCTGCCCCCTCCGGAAAATTCCTGGGGCCGATCCGCAGTACCTACTCATCCATTAAGAAGAAAAAACCCCTTTTGGGGTTTCCAGCTTTGCGACGGTTGGAGACTTCAACCCCCCCTGGGTAAAGGATTATACTTTTTTTTCTCACCCACACAAACCTACAGTAGGATTGATTAAATCCTTTTCCCAACACAACACCGTCCTTTTTGAGAACTTTTCTTTTTGGAAATGTCCTTTGGTCCGACCATGCTCCAATATTTCATGACGCCCACCCTCCCCTCCCGCCCGATCCGACGAGATCCTGGGGGCTGAACGAATCCTGTTACTAATTCAGCTGTTTGGCTGACCTGCGGGGACCTTTTTTGAACTTTTCCGCTTACCTAAGAGCGATTTACAGCCCTATCATGCAAGGGGGAGGTTTTGAAATCGGTTCGAGGGTCTTAAATTTAAACAGGGTAGCAGATTAAAAAGATCGGTTCCCAACGTGGCGCGTGCCCCCAAAAGGGTCTCCTCCCGGGAACACTTCAAAACGGCCCTTCCCTTCGTCCTTCAGATTTTGCTTTTAGCTAGCTTGGGGGTTTCGCGGGCTTTTCGCCCCTCCGGAGCAAGCTAATTCAAATCCCCCGAGCAAGCTCTATATACGGCAATAAGTTTTGGATACCTCTTGCAAAAGTTCAAGGGACACATATCATTTTTTTTTTCACCCCGAGTTCAAACCCCACTGGGTAAAAAAGACACACGCCCATGAAAAACCCAAGAGTTTCATTCCTATTACTCTAGGAGTATCAATTACCCACCATTTTCCTCTCTCCCCCCTTCCCCCCAAAACCGTTATCCTCCCCCCCTCCAATCCTTATCAGCTAGAGGCCAGCGCCCGGGGGCTCCCTTTAACCGGGGGGAACTGCGAGTGGTAGGACTTCCGGGAGGGAAAAGCCCAGGCCCGACGGTTTTTTCCTCCCAAAAATTTTTAAAAACCCTATCCCAACCCCTCATTTTACAGGCTTTTAACTCTGTTTCAATCCCTCACCCTTTCCAGGTGACCTAGGGGCACAGTCCCGGTTCCCAAACCCGGGTAAAGACCCTCGGGTGTTGCAGTTACAGACCCATCTCCCTCCTAAACGGACCTAAAAATTTTTGCCAAAACTGGGGCAATGCCTCAATCCCCCATTTTTCCTTTCCCTGGCCTTTTCTGACAGGTGGGTTTCGTCCCCGGGGGGGAGGCCAGGGATAATCTCTAAACTCTGGCATAATCCACTATGGCCCCTGGGGGAAAGACCCCCAAATCCTTTCATTAGACCCGAAAAAGTTTTTTGCAGGACTCTGGAACCCTGATCTCAACCTTGAGGAGCTGGCTGGGTCCGATTTCATACCAAGAAAATGTCCCTTTACCAGGCCCTCGGCCAAATCAGGTAAAGGGTTCTCTTCAGAGTCCTTTGTCATCAAAAACTAGGGGCAGGGATGTTTTATATTTCGGGTGATGGAAACTTACGGGAAAAAATTTTGACCAACCCGGATATCAAGGGAATTTGCAATGGACACGAGCGTAAATGTTCTCATTTGCAGATGACTCTTGATTTACCCCCAGAACCACACATTTCGTTTCCCCTCCTGAGTCCGAGCGGGGCCGTTCATCGGGGCAAATTATAAATCAACTACTCAAAATCTGAGGCTTAAAATGTCCCCTTTGACCCAATGACTCGGACTCCTTAGGAAAAAGTTTTCCCTTTTCCGGGCCCCTTAGGGGTTCCACTTGGGGAAAACAATACCAGCCGACTTTCCCAAAATCTTTGAAGCCAACTTTTCCTATGCTCTTGAAAATAACGCACTGGGGGAAGGGGGGGGATCGGAAAGACTTTTCATGCTTTGGCAGGATGAACCTTTTGAAGATTTCCTCCCCCCAAACTACTTTACCTGTTCCAAAATCTCCCAATCGCTATCCCCCGCGACAACGGATCAAGCTCCAGAGATCTTTTTGTGAGTTTTATCTGGTATTTTCGGGGCCCCGAATTCATAGGGATCTTTTCTCCCGCCCCAAGGCCCCTGGTGGAGTAGGGCTTCCGGACGCAACTGTATTACTTTGGGCCCTCCCAGCCAGACTCCAGACTTGACCTACTCCCATATAAACTGTGGGTCCAAGTAGCGCGCAATCTGTGTCCCTGCCCGGGCCGCCCTCCCCTGGACCTCTGACTCCACACTCCTGGACCCCGGAATTTTCCTTCACCACCCCCATACCATACTTCATTAGGAACCAAACCTCTGAATGCTCTTCGCCCCAAGGACCATTTCTCCCGTTCAGATAAACCCCTTTTCCCCCGGGTGGTTTTGGTAAAATCTTTTCAGCCGAACAAGACCCCCCATATGGCCAAGGATACTCATGTTAGAGGAGTGCTGTGGCCACTGACTGATTTTCTAACAGACCCTCCTGCCCAAAACAGCTATGATACATCAGCTGCACCACTTTTTTTTCTTCTATCTCCCAAGACAACGGGTCTCACAGAGCCCGACCCCCTTCTAGAAACTTTTGGGGAAATCAGCCTCATGCCTAGGCATCTAACCCTTGCTCAACCAATTCTTCTCTCTCCTTTTAAAGCCCCCCTTTTTTAAGCCTGGGGGGCAGAGCCCAAAAATCGTTTACAGAAGCCCAATGGGGGAAAAACTCATTCTCCGCACAAGGCGGTTATTGCTTTTTAAGGGCCCAGAGACAAGTTATAAGGTTTTTTTTCCCCGATGGGTTTGGGTCCCACCTCCTCACAAATGGGTTTCCCCACGACCCCAGAACCTGCTGGAGATGCAATAAAGAATGGACAATGTCTCACACTGGTGGGGTTGGAGCTTTTCAAAGGTTTTTTTGGGAAAAGTTCTGAGGGGTATCCTTGACGTACTGGGGGTTTTAAACCCAAAAACCCCGAGGTACCCCATTAACATGCTCCCTTCTACCCGGGGGCATACAAAGGGGCCTTGGGCAACACCTCCTTTAGGCAGAAAATCAATCCCCTCTAGATGGAACAAAACCCCCCCTCCTTCCAGCGGGAAAGGGCGAGGAAGAGCCTCGACCACCGCATGGGGGGAATTATAGCTCACAGCCCCGACGCCACACAGAAACTATCTCCACCTGGTTCCCTGGGGTTTTCTATAGGGACCCCCAAATTCAAATCTCTTCTGGGGCCTAGTCCTAGATCGGGAGGCGTTAAAGGGGGAACTTTTCCCGGTGGGGCCATCTGGCCATATGAACCACATCCCGCGATCCAAATTTTTTTTTTTTTTTCCCTTTTCCCCTCTCTTCCTCTTCTCTCTTTTTTCTTTTCTTCTTTTTTCCTTCTTTTCCCCCCTACAAATTTACAATTACTAGACCCCTTTTTCCCCCCTTTTAAGGACCTACGGTGCCTTTGCCCCTCCTGTTGGTGCCTTATTTTTGAGTGCCTTATCGATAATTGTGACTTATCTTAAGTAGCCCCAAAGTGTTTGGCCTTATTCGGCTCCTTCGCGGGCACCAGCCCGAGCATGCCTGGGGCCTCCCCTCTGAATACACCCAACGACAAAGCACCAGGCTCCTTTAGGGATTTTAAATTTACTTTATCCGTTGTTACTTTAAATTTTTTTTGGTTCTATAACTGCCCTGTAAAATTCAAACAACGTTTTTGACTTTTTTCAAACCCAGTCATTTGAACACCTTTCATGTGAATTTTATTGCTTAATGGAAAAATTGTTAATAAAAATGTAAATTTAAACAAGACAAAAAGCGAGGCTAAATTGTTTCACTTTGGCAACAAGCCTGGCAGATTATTAGCAAAATGTGCTAAGGGCCATCACCTCCCTTCTGCCCTTCCTTCGCTACGAGACAGGGACAGTGTTCTTAAATCTGAGGGTGGAAGGGTTACTGAGATCCTCCGCTCCTTCTACCAAACGCTTTACGCGAATGAGCACCTGGATAGCAAGACTTCCCATGATTGGTTGGCTAACATTACTCTCCCGAGTCTCTCAGCAGAAGAGGTTTCACAGTTGAGCTCCCCGATCTCCGAACTTGAACTAGAAGCAGCTATTTCAAAATTAAAATCAAATAAAGCCCCGGGCCCGGATGGATTTACTGGGGAATTTTTTAAGACATTAAAAGGCCAAATCACCCCCCCCCCTTTCAGCTTTTTTAATTTTCTTACCTTCGGGCTCACCTTTTCCTCTTTAAACAATACGGCTTACTAAAAGTTTCCCAAAACCTGGGAGATTCCGACCCTTGCCTCCTCCACCCCCCATTTTTTGATTAATTTGGCCCCAAAAATTACTTTCAAAATCCTGGGGGCCCTTTTTGGCCCCTTTTTACCCCCAAATGGATTGGACCTCCCCAAGTGGGGGTTTGTGCAGGAAGGGTCAGTTTTAGTTAATATAAGAAAGGTTCCTGCCGTTCAAGACAAGAAAAAAAATTCCCAAAAAACCGCCCCTATCCCCTTATCACAATTGTACTGAAAGGGGCATTTGACTTGTTACTGGGATGGAAAACCTAGTTTTGGAAAAGTTTGGGTTTTAGGCCCCTTCCCGGGTAGAATCTGCCACATTTAAGTAACCCAGGGGCTGGTTTTGTTTTCCAGGATTCTTGTCTGCGCCCTTCCCTCTTAACCGGGTACAGGAAAGGGATGCCCCCTTTCCCTTTTATCTTTTTAATTTAGGGATAGAACCCCTGGCTAGATCTCATTCCCCTCCCCATTTTTGAGGGATCACCTTTAAGGCATTTAACAGAATTAGCTCTCTTTGCGGGGGTTCATTTTCTTCCTAAAACCAAAAAAGGGACCCCCCAAAGGAAACTTCATCAGCTAAGGATATTTCGATCATTTTCGGGATTTTAAAAAAGGGAGTCAAAGACCGAGCTGTTGAGGCTTGCCCCTAACCTCGCCCTTTTTAGCCCCCCTTTGACACCCTATAAAAAACACAAAAAAATCTATTAAAACCTTGGGATTTATGGGAAAAAACTCGAAAACGATTACTCCCTTAACTTTCCTCCACTCACTTAAAAATTGTCAAGTTGATAGGTGGTCGAAATTACCCCCCCTTTCTTTTAGCTAGTGCCCCCTACTATGATGAGCTTTTAAAAACCCCTTTTTCCCTCCAGACTATCCCCTTTCCTAAACATCGGATGTTAGGATTATCCAGGGAGGGTTTTTTTAGATTCTATGGGGGAACAAAAAGCCTGGGTCGCTTTAACAAAAACTAACCTCCCCAAAAAAAACTGGAAATAAACCTCCAGATGTGAGATTATTAAAAAATTTGCCTGCAACCTTTGACACTGTCTAGATTGGGTTAAGAATATTTTTGTACTCTAACACAGAACTTGAATCTGCCTTTGTGTCCCCCTTTTGGGAAACCCCCTGCCTATTGCACACCAAGTTTTTTTCCCAACATTCCGCACCTTCGATCTTGCCTCTTTTAAAATACACCAACTTTGAAGATCATCCAAAATTACATAAACTCCCCGCCCTGCTTAGCAAATATATGCCCTTATCGGGACATCCAGATTTTTGAACAAGGAATGAGGGATCCCCACCTTCGCGTTTGGAAGGAGAAGGGTGTAGTTACGGTGGGCATTATTCAATTACAAAAAATCGACATATTTCTCTTCCCCAACTTCAAAGATTTTATGTTATACCTGCCTTCATTTTTCCCCCCTTTTGGGAGGTTAAAAGTTTTTTAAGATCGAGAGTAATTCATCTTTGCAAAGAATTTCCAGCAAATGATTTTGATGTTAATAAGTCCCAGACCCCCGACATTTTCTTTTCCCTGCTATACTCTAAATTAAGGGTTCCCAAATCCCTGAAAAAAAAAACCTTTAAATTAGTGAAAAAATGGGACACGCCTTCCCGATTTAATACTTTTCCAGTTAGCTTAGGGGGGGAACAACATTAACAGAGCCATTATCAGCGAAAAATGGGGGAAACTTATTTGAGTTTTTTGCACCGAGAATCTATGGCTTTAAAATTTCCCCCCCTCCCTTTTTTTTTTCCCAACCGTAAAAATTTGGTCCCAAAGTTTATTGCCTAAAGCAACCCATCCATGGAATGTGGCAGTCCTGAGGGACCGGGTTTGTGAGGATTGAGGGCACCCGAGTTTTAAAATAGGACAGGATCTCCCTTTGTCTCCTGGGACCTGTCTTTTTCTGACTTTCGCACACCTGGGTTCCGACACTCCTCCTATATCTCCCGCAACAAAAAGGTGATCCTAAATAAAGGGTTGGAACCACCCCCCCAATTAGGAGAATTCTAGCAAGACCAATAAAATCTTGAAAGGGTGGAAGTAGAATCGGAAAATCAACTCGAGCAAAAATTCTTTAACACCTGGCCCTTCTTTTAGGCTTTCCTATCCACTGAGGAAATCAGGAAATTAGTTTTCCCGTTCCGATTCTCTTAGTGGTACCTCGAGGGAGTGCTAACGGGAACTTTGGGACATCTCCAGCTCCCCGAAGCTGAAAAATGAGCCTTGATAGAGACTCACTCCTGACTCTCGACGGATTTCTGAGAAATGCGCACTTGAAGCCCAATTCTGATACTCCAAGTAGCTCTAATTTAACTTCTAAAGCCGGCAAAGTGAATTTACCAACCCTACCCTACCTCCCCTCCCTTGCTTCTTTTAAGACATCTGTCTACCTGTTATTGGGATGGATGTCGGTTTCTCTCCATTATATTTTTTTGTTATAGTTTCAACAATATCTGTGTTTAGTCAAAAATAAAAAAAAAAATACTTCCCATCTCATATCTGTTTAGGAACAACTTTCACCTTATTGCGGTGTGAACCGTGAAACCTTGATAACATACAAAGATAACTTTGACTAGTTTGTTTATATCTGTTTTAGTTGATGTATGTAGGTCAAATATTTTGGTACCCTATAAAATTTCTGGAAGTTTTGAGACCAAAAAACATTTTTAAAAAAAAAAAAAAAGAAATCCTGGGGGAGCCCGATTGCAGAGTTATGAGGGGGTACAACAACTGGGGCATCCAAATCATTTTAACCAGATTTGATCTTCCCACTATCAATAATGGTAATTTACGCCAGACATCGAATTTATTTTTAAATTTAGCAAGCAATGGATCCAGATTCAACTGCCCAAATTCCTGTAAATTCACAGAAATATTTATACCAAGGTATCGGAAAGAATGGGACACTAGAATTGGTATATCTCCAGGGAGAGTAAATTGATCCACGGCATCCACTGGCATAATGACAGACTTCCCCCAATTAAATTTTTTTTTCCTATTCAAAAGCTTTATTAAGAAATAACAATAAATCATACATACAGAACAAAACAATGGTTCCACAGGGTAAGTAATTAAACAAAATTGTGCACATTAGTTCCCGTAGGTAAACAAAGCAAAATAACTTCCAATACGTTCCAATTCTATAATAAAGACTTATGCATAAGGCTCGGGACGTGCAGGTACCCATACCATGTCTTTAATCAGAACTTAGGCAAATGAGACATATACCTTGTTACAGAAACCCTGTCATTAGAAAGAAGGATTTGTTCAATCCGAAGGAAACCAATTTGCTCTCGTGCCAGAAAACTGCCACTGGTGCTGGCATGGCAACTAAGCCCTGTGAACCTTAGAACTCTAACCTCAATCTCAGCCCTGGAGAGATGAAGTTTCGAAAGAGTGATATAACCACCAAGTAGTGGCGTCGGCCATTCTGGCTCGCACCCGAATACAAAAAAGCACGAGTCCCCACAGTAAGCACTACTCCTTCTAATATCAACAGTCTACCTGCCTCATATCTCAATTGGGTCTAGGTCTCATATAACGTAAGTCCTCAAATACTCAAAGTAGTATAGTCCGACGATGCACGGAAGGTCATCCAATCAGACCAAGTTACCCTGAATCTGTCTGTCATGTTACCTATATGCCCTGATTTCATCCATGCTTTGCAAGAAGAAGAGTTCCTTGTACCAGTTGGATATGGAGGGAGTCACTGTGTAACTCCAGAGTCTAGGGATCAACACTCTGGCCGCACTAAGCATAAAAATGATCAGGCTCCCCTTAAGCGTATTGACCGGAAGAGGAATAATGCTCAATAACAATACCCTCGGGTCATTCTGGAGTTTTATCCCCGTGGTCAGGTAAATGACTTTAATTACCTTATCCCAGAAACTCTATAATTCGGTACATTTCCACCATATGTGAACCATTGTGCCCTCCTCTAGACCACACCTCCAGCAGATACTTGGGACAGAGGGGTAAAGAGGTAAAGCTTTCTGCCAATCTTCCTCTACTATAGTCCCACCAAGTTCCCTGGACCAGCTGGACTGGTAAGCCGGCTTACCCGCTAAGGGTTCGAGGAAGTAGTTCGTAGACTTGAGACTGCATGATCATAAGGAAAACTACCCACACACATCTCCTCAAAGGGAGTCAGTTCTCTATGGAGGTTCATAGTGGACCTATGCCTAGCATAGAAGTGAGCAATCTGTCCGTAATTGAACCACGAAAGAGAATGTGATGAGAGCACGTCCTGTACCTCTGTTAATGGTTTCAGGACCTAGCTATCTAAGAGGTCCTTAAAAATCAGTCGGTTCACATATCTCCTCCTACCCAAAGGGGGATCAGCCAGGACCAGTGCTGGATTATGCAAAACCGGTGTAAGTGGGCCATCTGGGAAGAAAAGGCGGGTGGCCCTCCCATATCGATGCCAAGCCTGAAGAGAAATCTGCATCACATAGGGAAACGTCTCCATATCTCTTCTGGATAAAGTCGAAGCTTTCAGCCAGGGGAGATGGGAGAGAGGGGTTCTGGATATTTTTTCCTCCAATTGCACCCATCTCTTAGAGAGTCTCCTACGATAATGATCTAGGAATCTGACTGAAATGGCTGCTAAATAGTATGCCTTCATATCAGGTAGGGCTAGCCCCCCCTCTTGTCTGGGTCTAGCGAGAGTTAGTCTCGCAATCCTCGCCTTCTTTCCCCCCCAAATGAAGTTCCGCAAACACTTATCTAGTGCACTGAAAAAGACCTTAGGTAACATTACGGGGAGCGTTTGGAACAAGTATAGTACCCTAGGTAGGATGGACATTTTAATAATATTTATGCGGCCCACCCAGGAAAAGTTCTTACTGTTCCACCTAGTCAAGTCCGCCGAAAGGGTGTTCAGAAACGGGGTAAAATTCAGCTCCTCTGTTTTTCGAAGCTGAGCTAGTATGTAAACTCCTAGGTATTTAAAAGCTTCACCAGCCCACTCAAATGGAAAGTTCTGCCTCAAGAGGTCAACCAAGGACTCTTCTAGGGAAATATTTAGTGCCGTGCACTTCGCCAAGTTGATTTTAAAGTTAGATAGGGAACCAAAGGCTTTCAGAGTAGCCATTAAGGATGGCAGGGACGTCAATGGCTGAGTAATGTAGAGAAGGAGATCATCTGCGAAGGCCGCACACTTGAAGTGCTCTCCCCGGAGTTGGATCCCCTGGATATCTGTATTATTCCTGATCTCCTGCAACAAGTGTTTCCCCCAATAAATTTTTAACCCATAGTAGGCACCATAGCATTTGATGTCATTAATTGCCTCTGGCAATGAACCGCCGGTATTAGCCAAAAGAAGGAGGATATCATCAGCGTATAAGGCTATTTTGTCTTCCAGCCTCCCTCTCCTAAAGCCTTCAATATGGGCATTTGCGCTAATCTGAGCTGCTAATGGCTCAATTGCCAGGGCAAACAGCAATGGAGACAAAGGGCATCCCTGTCTCGTCCCCCTTCGCAAATCAAATATCTCTGATTGTAAATTATTGGACTGCACCTTAGCCTTGGGATCAGTATAAAACAGTTTAATCCAGGATATAAATTTTTGGCCAACACCCAATTTATGTAAAACCGCCCATAAAAATTCCCTCTCCACACTATCAAAGGCCTTAGCAACATCTAAAGAACAAATTGATATAGCCCCAGCGTTATGAACAGGAAGCTGCAGGTTCAGGTACAGTCTCCATAAATTATGGGACGTATCCCTCTGTGGTATAACACACGCCTGGTCAGGATGCACGAGATCTGATACCACCACAGTTAGTCTGTTCGCAAACGCTTTAGCAAGTATTTTGGTAACCACTGGGATTAGAGAAATGGGCCTGTATGATTCAGGGAGTAATGGATCTTTATCAGGTTTTAATAACACTATTATTACCGCCTTTTGCATTGAAGCAGGTAACCTGCCCTGTGTCTCTGCATCCTGAAAAACCTCCAACAAATTAGGTAACAACACCTCCCCAAATTGCTGATATATCTCTGTAGGCAATCCATCCAACCCCGGTGACTCATTATTTGCCAAAGTCTTAACTGCAACCTGCAGTTCATCTAGATGTAGAGGAGTATCCAACACCTCTTGCTGTTCTGCACTCAACATGGGAAGATCTATACCCCGTAAATATTGTTGAATCTGAGAAGGGGAAACCTCAAGCCTTGATGTGTAAAAGTGTTTATAAAAATCCCCCAATATTTCCAAAACATCCAAGGGTTCTGTCATTAAGGCGCCTGAGGCATGTCGTAGAGCTGGTATAAAGCTGGAACCTCTCTGGGAATTAATGATAGCAGCTAAGTAATGGCCCGCCTGCTCACCTTCACCAAAATAAGTTTGCTTTTTAAAAAATCTTTATTTTCAGCAGATTCTAATAGAAAGGTGTTCAGTGTATCCTGTGCCTTACGCAGTTCTTCCCCGGCTTGTGGAGTGCGGAGCAAAACGAATCGATTCTCAGCAGCATTTACTTGCTCACGGATAGTTTTTTTCTAGCTGCCCCCTTTTAATCTTCATGGTGCTAATTTCCCGCGTCAGCCCCCCTCTAAGGTACGCCTTCATAGTGTCCTACACTATACTGATCAGAGTCCACATTCATCTGAAAGAATTCCTCCAAATCTGACGCCAATTTAACTGTATCCATTAGGGGCAGCCAGAGAGTATTAAACCTCCACCGCCTCATATTTCCGATGGATAAATCAGGAATTTTAATCTGTATCAGCATTGGCGAATGATCAGAAATGGACCGGTAAAAA
>JAODAL010081720.1:0-11809 GCA_025379985.1 Phyllomedusa bahiana | reverse complement strand
CAAAAACCTCTAGTCGTCATCCGTCAGCCTGAGTCCTGAATTGATGCTGAAAGCCTCATGTTACACGTCACAAGCCCCACCCACCTTTAGTGAACCGAGTCAATGCCCCACTAATAGGAAAGCAAAGAAACTCATCCGGTGGCTGGCATAGGACTACAACTCCCAGCATGCCTACCACCACAGGCTGGCAGGAAATGACAACCTCAAATCAACAACCGTCAGCCTGTGTCCTGGAATGATGCTGACAGCCTCATGTTACATGTCACAAGCCCCACCCACCCTTAGTGAACTAAGTCACTGTCCCACTAAATGGAAAGCAAAGAAACTAGTCCTGTGGCTGGCATAGGACTACAACTCCCAGCATGATTTCAAAATTACAAGCTGGCCAGAAATGACAACCTCTAGCTGTTGCACAACTCCATCCATTGTGTCAGCTGCGTCCTGCGGCGATACATGTCGCAAGATCCATCCTGATCGGTGTCCAACACCAACAGCCTGATAGGAGGATACCAAGGACGACAGAAGCTCTCACTAGTCCTGAGCAAACACTTGTACCTATAAGGCTACGTTCACATCTGTACTGTTAGGAGCCTTCATAGAGAGAAAACAGAGCTACTTTGTTTCTCATGGTATACCTGATTGTTATATCATCTTTTTATCAATAAAGATTGATTCTGTTGCTGGAGGTGGGGAGAGGAAAAAAAAACAAAAACGCAGAGCTACTTTTTTCCACCAGGACAGGAATCCTCAAACTGTGGCCCTCCAGCTGCTGGGAAACTACAACTCCCATCATTCCCCACCATTATAGGTTATATAAATGCTTGATGGGAGGTGTAGTTTCCACACAGCTGGAGGGCCGCAGTTTGAGGATGTCTGGATCATATAAAGGCATGATGGGAGTTGTAGTTTCCCAACAGCTGGAGGATGCCTGCACTAGGATGATGGAACCCCGGCAGCCCCTATTATAGTCAATGGAGTCACCCGGGCACCAATCATGTCCATCATATAACAGATACGACACCACCAACGCTTTCCTTATTCTTTTGCTATAACGGCCGCAGATCTGAGCTAATAACCTTTATTTAACTCTAATATTCTGCAGAGCTTTACAATGTAGAGGGGATAAATACTACCAAGAAACAAACATTACACAGTAAGGCTATGTCCACACTGACGATCGTATCTCCGGCGCTTTTCGTTTTTTTAAAAGCGCCGGATTACGATCGTCAGTGTGGTGCCATAGACGGCAATAGAAAAAACGAGTTGCATCTACACAGCTCGTCTTTTCTCTGCCCGTCTTTCGGCAGCAGCGTATATAAAAACATGTTTTTTATAATCGCCGCTGCTTCTCGACTCTTCCCATACAATGCTATTGTATGGGGGGCGTCGGGAAAACGAAAGAGCGGCTGCGGCTTTTGCCCCAAAAGCGGGGACAAAACCCCGGGGTTTCCTGCATCAGAGAGGAACGGCGCTTTAAGGGCCGCTTTTTTTCTCCTGATATGCAGTGTAGACATAGCCTTAGGCTGCTTTCACACAGAGCGTTTTTGGATGCATTTTTTGTGCAGAAATATATAGCATTGATTGCTGTGCTTCTCCGCACAAAAAAAAAAACAAAAAAAAACCCTAAGAACCAGCTATAATAATCCACCCATATGAGGAACACTGACAGCAAATAGGGACCACACCAACCCCTTGATACAGATCAGGCCCCATTCACAGCAGGGTTTGGACTCAGTCAAGCATTTTTGTTTATTTTTCCTTACATAAAAAACAAACAATCTTCCATTTCTAAACATTTCCTTTCACATTTAGTTTTCATAATAAACAGAACAAAACTGCTGTGAATGAGGCCAAGATACTCATTAGTACAATGATCAGATAATCACTGACACTAAGCAGCAACTTTTTACAGACTTTAAGCTGGACTCCCTGTTTTAGGTTTCTGCGCTTGCTGTCAGTGAGTGGAACCTCTCAGGCGCCGTCTTTACAGCAGCTCCTTGCGGCACCGGAAAACATTACGTAAACTTATCAGCAGCGGTGACTTGCCAGCAAGTGCCCGCTCTCGCATCCAGAGAAGGGGAGATAAAGCACAACTCCTAATAAAGCCCTCACAGGAGAACAATGGGGTGGCTCTGCCGGCAAGGGCCGCTCCCACCGACATCCAGCGTGAGGCGGCAGGGGGACAGCTAGACTCAGCCACACGCTGGAAACCACAACCGCCTCCTCCCGTGGCCGCGACTCCCGCGTACGGATTAAAACAATCTCGCTTGCTGAAGGATACTCCCGGCTCTTAAACGCTTCCTTTGGGGTGCTCCCACAACGAATACTTCTTCCCCCTCTGCGGGCGCCTCAGTTTTAACGGCTTCATCAACTGGAACGGTTTTTCGGCCCAGCAACGGCGCCATCCCGAGAGCAGGCAAAAGGAAAAATGCGCGTCTCCGGAAAATTAACGGACGGCCCAATCCGTGCAAGCCGAGCGCACAGAGGTGATGGTAAAGCTGCCTGACACGAGCAGCCCCCACCGGTTTCCCGCCTTGAGCTCTCACGCACAGAATAAAAGCAGGGATTGAAAAATGGCGGGAGATTCCCTTCCGCCGCCGGCCCCCCTCCGCCTCCTCCTATAAGCGCATACAAGCATGAATACGCTTCACATCTATCCAAGCCTAAGCAGAAAATCTATTGGCCGAGAACGAAGCCGGGTTCTGTTTTCGCGCTTCCTATTGGACGTTCAAGCATGATTAACCACGCCCTTTCCTTGTTACCTTTCTTTTGCAAGGTAGGTTGCAGCGTGCGCAACGGGGTCGCAGATGTCATTAATATTGATTTTTTTTTTTTTAATATGATGAATCTTTATTGCTAACGACCAATCGGAAGACAACAATCCGGGGATTTCGGCGCATTGTCTTTCTGTTTGTTTTATTTTTCTTCTAGGCTTTCTACACTGATGAGCGGTCTGATGATGTTTTTCCGCCTCTTTCCTAAATGGCTGGTTGTGGGGCCTGCTGCCCGGCTGTCAGGGACAATGACAAGCTTGCCGGGACTGGGCAGCGGGCGTGGCCTTTCTACGGCGACAAGACGAATGGCACAAAAACTCGCGCTATAAATTTTTAACACTTGGCTGTTTATTTACTATTCATTATAATGCATCTCTGTTTATTTACTACACATTATAAGAGCTGGCTGTTTATTTACTATAAGCTATAATACATCTCTACTTAAGTTATAATACTTGGCTTTTTATTTACTATAAGTTATAATATTTGGCTGTTTATTTACTATAAGTTATAATACATCTCTATTTACTATAAGTTATAATACTTGGCTGTTTATTTATTATACGTTATTATACCTGGCTATCGCTAAAAATTTTAATACTTTCTATTTATTTAACTATAAATTATAAGACCCGGCGTTTATTTACTAAAATAAGGGCCATGTGCACACGGCTTATTTTGGGGGATGGATTTCATTCCGTTATTTCGCGAATTACGGATGAAATCCGTCCCAGTCATTACGGTAATCCACCGTTGTCATAGAGAATTATGGATCCCGTCTCCTCTCCCCGCTCGCCGTATTTTGCGAGTGGGAGAAAGTGACGTCAATTTTCATGGCGGGATACGCGCCATGGATAATGAATGTCTATGGCCCCCCCCCCCACGCGCACTAACGGCGTAATTGCCAGGCGAAATCTGTCCCCCAAAATTTCTTTCCCTGGATAAGCCGTGGGAACATATCCTAATACCTGGCTGTTTTACTTATTTATCTAATTATATTTCATATTATTATCCAAGTGCTGGTTATCGTGTATCCACCAATACAAAACCTAAAGCTGCTCCAAAAACCCCTAAAAACAACCTGCAACAAAATCCGACGGCATTTTACATCACTGGAATGTGGGTTTTTTTGCGCGGTTTTGCCCAAAAAACGCGGTGGGTTTTCCGATTTTCCCGCGGGCCCCAAAATACTTCAACTGGACGGAAATCCGGCAGAAAAGAAAAACTTTTTTGTTCAAAAACCCTCCGAATCCCCTAAAGATTTCAAAACCCACTAAAAAAAACTGGCTGTGATAGATTTCGATTTAAATTTTGTTTTGCGGTTATGGTTATAGTTGGTTTTTGGGCGGTTTCCTAAATTTTTTGACCAAAATCCGTGCTGTTTTGCTAGGGGTCTTAGGCTGTGTCAAACAGAAAATTTTAAATGGGGCCCCAAAAATTTACGCCACATTTTAACATTTTTTGGGTATAATTTGCTCTAAAAGCCCGGTTGGTCCTTTTTGGGGAAATTTGCCATAACAAAAAATTTGTACATAAAAACCCCTGGGGGAATTCCCAACCGCCCGGGAAAAAAATCCATGCGGTTTTGACATACAACAGGTTTTTTTCCATTGCGTCTCCCAGCCCTGGGCACCCACCCAATTTTTGGGAGGGAAATTTCTAAATCCCTGAATCCAACGAAAAATTACTGTGTTTGTGCAGGGGCGTTGCTGGGGGCCCTAAAACTCCGGGGCTGGGCCCCTTTGTGTTTTTTGGGAAAGGGCCCGGGGTTTCCCCACGACATTTTTCCCGCCCCTTTCATTGTAAAACTGCGGATGTTTTTTTTTTTTACAGAAAAAAAAACCTTTGTTCCTGTAAAAATTTTCTGACCTCCCACACAGTTTCCCCCATCTCCTCAGCATCACTGTACAGTAAAAACCACCAATGAAAAATTTTTACTTTTTCAGAATTACTCCTTCATATGACAATCCCCCAAAAACAGTCACCAAAACCCAACCCACCTACACATGGAGAAAAAATCTCCCAGACAAGTGTTTTTTACAAAAAACCCCCCCTAAAAAACCCAAAGACCCCAAACTTTACAATTAAGGCAAAAAATTTAATCCTCCCAAAACCCAAAAAACCCCGAACGAAAAACCCCAAACATGTGACTATCCACTGCACCAGGCCCTAGAGACATATATTACCGCCTACGTGCCAGATAGGGGTTTGGAAAATATGTACCCGCAAAAATAAAAAGTGATTTACACGCAGTTACATTTGGGGAACTCACCGGGCTTTTCTTTTATACGCTTTTCCATTTCCCATTCTTCCCCCACCCCGGTTCCACCTTCATGCTGATTGCTCCCGCCCAAAAAACTCGTCCCAAAGGTTTTTGGCCCACAATTATTTTAAGAATCCTCACTTTTTCAGCAACCCCTTTAAATTTAAAGGTTTTAGCGTCTCCTCGTTAGGTATAAGGGGCACGGGAAGCGTTTATGGGGGCCCGGAAAGTTATATGGGGGCCACGGGCGATATAAGGGGCCCCGGGCAGGAAATTTTAAGGGGCCCCACAAAAAATTTATAGGGGCCAAAAGGGCCGGGTTAAAAAGGGGGGCCCCAACGGGAAGTATAGGGGGGGCCCTGGGGGGCAGTATAGGGGGGCCCAATGAGGCGAAATATAGGGGCCACAAAAAGGGAAAAATATAGGGGCACGGGGGCAAAATTTATTAGGGTTTTCCCTGGGGCCAGTAATGGGGTCACTAAAGGCAGTTTATGGGGGTCACAGGCAGGTATATAGGGACACAGGCAGTATGGGGGGGGCCAACGGCTGGTAAAATTGGGGAAACACGGGAGTATATGGGGGGCCACAGGCAGGAAATAAAGGGAACAGGCAGTAAAAAGGGGGCCCCAAAAGGCAATATAGGGGGCACACCCCTTTTTTTACCACAGGAAGGCAAAGGGGTGGCCACAGGCGGGGTTTTTGGGGGGGCCACGGGGCAGGGTTAGGGGGGCCACAGGAAAGGGGATAGGGGGGCCCAAAGGCAGGCTTTTAATAGGGGCACGGGCGGGCATAGGGGGGCCCACAAAAGGGGGTTTAAGGGGGGCCCAACAGGCACTATGGGGGCCACAGGCAGGCATTTTTGGGGAAACGGGACGGGGTTATGGGGGCCAAACAGGCAGTTTGGGGGTTTCCACGGCAGGGATTATAGGGGAACAGCAGGGATAGGGGGGCCACAGGCAAATAGGGGGGGCCCCAGGCAGGGTTTATGGGGGTCCCAGGCGGGATAGGGGGGTCACAGGCAGGGTTTAGGGGGGCCAAAAGGCAGGGTTTTGGGGGCCAAACGGCAGGTAAAAGGGGGGCCACGGGGCGGGCATTAAAGGGGCACGGGGCGGGGATATGGGGGCCAAAAGGCAGGCTTTAAATAGGGGGCACAGGCAGTATATGGGGGCCCCAAAACCCCAGGAATAAAAGGTGAAACGGGCAGAAATATGGTGGCCACGGGCGGGCATTTGGTGGCCCAGGGGGGTTTGGGGGCCCCAACGGGCAGGGATATGGGGGCCAAAAAGCAGAATATGGGGGCCACGGAAGGGTTTAGGGGGGCCCCAAAAACCAATATCCAAAGGGCCAAGGAAAAAGGCATTAAAAGGGGCCCAAAAGGCAAGCAATGGGGGGCCACAGAGGGGGTTTTGGGGGGGCCACGGGCAGAAATATGGGGGCCACAGGCGGGTTTTTAAATGGGGGGCCCAAAACAGGGTTATGGGGGCCACGGGCCCAGGGTTTAAAAGGGGGCAAGGCAGGGATATGGACCCCCAACAGGCGGAAAAAGGGGGCCAAAAGGCGGGGCATATAGGTGCACAGCAGTATTGGGGGCCCAGGCAGGGAAAAAGGGGGCCAAAGGCGGCATATAGGTCCACAGGCAGAAAATTTTGGGGGCCCAGGCAGGGAAAATGGGGGGCCACAGGCGGGGAATTTGGGGGCCAAAAGGCAGGCCATTTATAGGGGCACGGAAAGGGAGTTAGGGGGGCCCCCGGCGGGTATTTTAGGGGCACTGAGGCAGGAAAACCCGGGGTTAAAAAAATAAACAAAATCTTAACCCCCCTTAACTCCCCCGGGGGAAACGCGCTCCGTCCCCTAGCCCACGCCCCTCCGGCAGCTCCCCCGGGCCCCGGCCCCATAAACCCGCTGGGGCGCCCAAAGGAGAGGAAAGCGTCCGATGAAAACACATCATCGCGACGCCCCCGGCGGGCGCACGGGGCCGCGGCCGGGCCCTAAAGCCCAAGCTGTGAAGGCCCGGGCGGCCCCGCTTTGCCCGGACCCGGGTTTTGGTCCGACCGTCTGCGGAGCAGGGAGCGCCGCTCTTCCCTCCGCGAAGCCCTAAAACTGGGGGCGTAAGGGGAAACCCACCCCGGGCGCACTTTGCAGCAAAAGGGGGCCAGCCCGGTTTCCCGGCCCCAGGGCAAGGGCCTGGGCCCGGGGAGAAGGGGGAAACAGGGGTTTTTTAAATTCCCCCCCCAAAGCCCCAAAATAAAACAGCCTGGGCGACGCCCTGGTGCTGTGTAAAAACAAAACCCAAAGGGGAAACCCCAAACCGGCTTGTAAAAACCCAAGAACTGTAAAACCATCCCCTTTAAAGAGTTTAATAAAAAATCTGCCCTAGTTTAAATACGGGGGGGGTTTTTTCCCTACCGGGCGGATTTTCCCCCCGCGGGGTTTCTGAAAAAAATTTGGAAAATTTCCACATGCTTCCACCCGGTTTTCAGCAGAAGTTTTTGAAATTTCGTGATTGAGGGGGACAGCCCCGAATTTCAAATTCCCAAAACAAAAACCCCCCCTCCCTCTCCCTTTGGGAAAAAAGACAAAAAAAAATCCCTGGTACACCCTTTAATAACAATCTGCCCCCAGTCCTTGTTCTTTACCTTTCGGGACGAGCCATAGTTTCCAGTTTTTTTTCCCAAGTTTCTTGTTGCTCTTTTTTCCCACCCCTGCCCTTCCGAAAACCCCATAACTTTTTTTATTTTTTCTGTTAAAACCCTCCCTTTTAAGACCTTGTTTTTTGGGGGATTGGTCCAAAAAATTTTTTCGCCATCACTGGAAAGAGTTCGAATCGGGCTGTACCGGCTTTTTCCCAAATAAAAAAGGGCTTCACAAAATGGCAACAAGAGGGGGGGACCACAGTCCCAAAGAAAATTGGAGGATGAAGCAGAATTTTTTTTCCCACACTAAACCCCTTTCCCAACTGTGTTTGGTTAAGGGGGGGGGTTTTTCACGGGTTTTCCCCGCAGTACTGGCCCTTTAAAAAAGGGCCCCTATTAAAGGATACCTGTCATTTTAATTTTTTGAAAAAATTAAGGGAAATTTCTTCTAAACGGAAGGGGGGGGGGGGGCCCCATTCATTTTCATTGCCCCTCCCCACATATACCCCGGGGGAAGTAACATGTCACTTTTTTCTGCCGTCATTTTAATATGCGGCGGGGGAAGAAGGCGGGGTAATCTGGTTCTATATACTTGATTTTTTTAATTACAGGTCGTGGTTCGGAGCACATTGCAGAAAATTAGGGGCGTCCCCAATATGCCCTAAAAGATGCCGTGTGAACAGAACCCTTATAGCGCAGCTCAAAAGTTTTGACAAATGGGGCCGGGTGTTGGAACCCCCCCCTCCCCCCCCGGATAGCTAAAACGTCTCCCCCTCCATTTCTGATCATCTCTCAACAAAACACGAAGGGTTTGGGGGTGTACAGGTGCACAAACATTCCAGGACCCCCCAAAAAAGGCCCACGTGTTCGTTTAAAACAAAAACCCGTGAAATTCCTGATTTGTCAGTTTTACTAAATTCTTGTGTTGTCTGTGAAATAACAATTTGGAACCTCTTTATAATTCTTTTGTGCTTTTCCTCTGTTCTCTTCTAAAAATGTTCACTGAATCCGGGGGGTGTTACCAATGGGGGGTGTCCCCTCCCCTGACGACCTTGTCCTTTCTGTGCGGGACAGTCGGGGCTATTTATGAAAAGTCTAAGGGAAAGATGGCCTTTTCCCCATAGCAACCAATCAGAGCTCGGCTTTCAAAGAAATAAAGTGGAGTTGATTGGTTTCTATAGCAAAGGACAGTCCTATGTTAAAAAGTTTTTTAGAAATTGGCCCAGTTTTACAGGGGCACAAACCTATGAGGAACAAGGTTATAAAATTAAATTTTAATAATAGTATAAAAATCAAATTTGTAACGCCCCTTAAAAAAACAAAAGAATAGTCTTTAAAGATGAGACTCAGCGCTGGACAAGAAAAAAGGGGCATGACACTTTTTACCCCATAAAGAAACCCAGAAACAAGCTAAGAGCCCTAGCCCAGCCAAAACAGGAAAATCGCCCCAAAAGGGGGGTCCCGGAGGAGCCTGACCCCGCAAACCGACCTGTCAAAAAAACCTAAAGGTTCTTCCCAACTTTTTCGATTTTCCAAAAAAGCATGGGGATTAAAGTGATTGAGACCACTTTATCAATTGTAAAATGAAACCCTTCTTTAAAGTAAAGTGTAAATGTGGCCTACAATAATTTTGGGAAGACCTTAGAGAACTCCGACGTCGAATGGCGAACTTTGGGCGCATTCTGCAAAGGGCACCTCTGTGTCACGGGATGTTAGAAGGAGATGACGGTGCATAAACTTTCCCACGTTTGGGGCGGTATCGACGCATCCCCTTTTCTGTCAGAGTGGTAATTATTTACCGCAGTAATCCAGAGGGGGAGTTTCTGGTTATTTACCCTTTTGACACCCTCTCCTCTGGTGAATGACATCTAATTTTAGCTGCTTTCTGTAGTAGGTTCATGAAATAAATTTTAAATTTTATGTAAATATTTTTTTTAGCTCATTTTTGGGATCCAAAAATCCCTTTTTTGCAATTTAAAAGTTTTTCTTCTTTGGCTTTTCTCCTGAGTCCTTGCTCATTCAATTTATATTTTCTCTCACCTTCCTTGCCAAAATACCGCTTTATTCTATGGACGAGCTGAGTGTTTTTTCATCATACTCAGCTCTGTGCCTAGGCTGACACATCTCAATGCGTCATCTATGTGTTTCCGCGCATGCGCCGCCGTTGCCATGGACGCATCTTAGTCCTGGTACCGCTTCACAGGGGCGGTGTCTGTGACGTCCTGGAGGCGCCCCAGCGCGCGCCTCTGAAGGTTACGATCCGCGCGCTCTCGGCGTCTCATCTAATCCGGCCACTGCTGGAACACCCACACAGGGTGAGAGACGCACCACTTCTGAGCACCTTCAGAATAGGTAAGTCAGCTACATTATGTTTTCCATTTGGCAAGTCTCGATGTGCTAGCACTTGTGCATGTTGGAATCTCTGTTCCTCGTTCCTTATATTGGACTTTTTTGTTTACATCTAGATGCCTGAACCCCGCCTCTTACTCACGCTTGCTCTCTTTGGCAAGCATACATTAAGTAATCTGGGTAACTGTGATTATACATATCCCTATGCATGAGGCGATCTATTGTTTTTTCTTTGACTTTTGGGGCTTAGTGTTAGTTTGATTACTTCACAGCCTCTTTTCTCCCTGTTGGTCTCAATCATCTCTATCATCCCCTGATGCGATTTTGGAGAATCGAAACATGTTGGGAAGGGACCTTTAGGTTTTTTTGACAGGGTCAGTGTTTGCAGGGTCAGGCTCCTGTTTTGGTCTAGGCTAGGGCTCTATAGTTCTTGCTTACTAGGGTCTTTATAGGGATAAAGAAGTGTAATGTCCCTTTCTTGTCCATGTGGTGAGTCTCTATCTTTCAAGACTAGTTCTTGTTGTTGTTATTTTTAGAGGGCATAACAAATTTGATTTTTATACGTATTTATTAAAAGTTAAGTTTTATAAGCCTTGTTTCCTCTATAGGGTTTGTGCGCATTATTGGCTTTGAGGTTACTTATAGGATTCACATTTCTCGTGATTATTCTAGTCCAGTTTCTACAGGGACACACCTCCTTAAAAACTGGAATGGTAACACCCAGGTGACAAATTCAGTAATACATTTCTAAGAGGAATAACAGAGGAACAACACAGAGTTATAAGAGAAGAGGTTCCAGAATTGTTATTTCATCAAGAACACAAGGATTTATTAGGACAGAGCTGTCAGGATATGGCACAGGTCCTCTTTAAGCCCCTTTACTGTAGTGATTATGGTGGACTCAGCACCCGGACTACCAATAATTAAAACTTCTGGTTTATTACTATAATGTGAAGATTGTAAAATGATAGGTATACTTTGAAGGCATTGTGTCATCATGACTACCCTTTCATTTACTACACCCATATAAACAATTACTGGATTTTTAGAGGTTCGGCATCTGAAACTGTCTGGCCATCCATTACAGCAATGTTAGGCTGCAGCCTTTTATCATCTTTTGAATGGTTTTGGGGGAAGGTTCTGTCCGCAGTTTGCGGATTCGCCTATCCCTCTAATTGAATAGCACGCCTTCCGCCCAAAAACGGGATGGCAGATTGTGTATGTTTCAACTTTTTCGGAATGCCGGCAGTGTGAAAATCCGCCCAGCAGAAACACTGTACAGTGTAGACTACTGGGCGGATTTTCTACTAAAGTCTTTGTTGATGGTTGACAGTCAGTTTTCAGATGATTTTCAAATCCGAATCTGAAAACTCTTGCCGTGTGGACGTACCCTTACAATCCAGCCATTAAACTGCTGGCAGCAGCTCTGTTCTGGAGGCAAAAATGGGACTTCTGAGTATATGTGGTCGTATTAATAGGGACCAGTTTTGATGGACCTTCCCATTCTGATAGCAGCAGGTGAAGCTGTTGATTTTAGTTTGGCTGGTTATGGAAAATGGGGGGGACCCCGAGTTGGATTTTTTCCAAAAATTTATTTATTTAATAAGAATCTAAGCATGGGCATCCATTGTAATGATTACTGGAGTTGCCCATTTTAGGATTCTCAATATATAAATAATTTTCGAAAAAAAATGAACAAAGTGGAGTACCCTCCATTGTACATAATCAGCCAAGGTAAAACCGACAGCTGCAGCCTGATACTATAAAAATAGGAAGAGCCCCTTAACACT
>JAODAL010081719.1:0-11810 GCA_025379985.1 Phyllomedusa bahiana | reverse complement strand
ATGAAGAAAAATTTATTGCCCAAACAGCAGTAACTTTCGGTTTTCTGAACAGAACTTGGCTTGAGAAAGGTTCTGTTCAGAACCGAAACGTTGCTGCTGTTTTGTCAATAAATTGTCTTCATTTTGTTGAAGTGCTACCTCATTCTACTTTTTTAAGTGACCCAAGAAAGACCCAATACTGGCACTGCAAAAGTAGGGAGGGGTTTTGAAAAAAATGACTACTTTAAAGGGGAGGATTTTTTGGGAACACCTGGCTCCAAACAAAACTGCTTAACCTATTTCCAGTTTTGCTGTTAAAGGGGTTGTTTTGCTTTAGACTTTGATAGCATCTTTCTAGGATATGCCATCAATGTCAGATACATGTGAGTCTTACGTCTGGGAAATGGACGTAAAAATGGGACTGAGCCCCAAAATCTCTCCATTTTGAATAAAAAAGTGGTCATTATGCTCCCATTGTACATAAATACATAAAAATACCTAAATATATTTCCTGAAATTATTACTTAAGAACACTGTGTTGCTAAAAAGTTAAGAAAGTTTATAACACAGTTTTTAATTTAGTCTTTTTACTAATGGAAATTTATGAGATGACAAAGGTTTTGGTTTTATCTTCCCATATTCATAGGCATAGCAGACATAACCCTTTAAAGGCCATTTTTTTTATGTTTTTTTTCCCATAAGTAATGATTTCACTGTATTATATAGATTTTTACTCTCACAAGTATAGCAATTATGTCTGCTATTTACTGTTTTGTGAATTCATTTAATAAAGTGTATTATTGCTATTGTTTTACAGCGTTATTTTTAGTAACTTTACCAAAAAAAACTGTAACTTTTACTTTTCATCTTTTTTGAATAACTATTATGTACTGGCAGAATTCAGATATATCAGCACATTAGGGGCCCCCTTTAAAAGGGAATACTATTTATTCTTTTATCAAATTTAACATTTAAAAACATCCCTAAGGGGGAAGGGATGGTACAAGGCAGCAGAACAGATACATTACTTCTTTGCTCCATTTGGCACTAAATGTACAGTCATCTAAAAATGCTATTTCAGTAAATTCCCACTATAGACTAACCCTTGTCCCTTTTTTTTTGTTAAAAAGGATTTTTTTTTCTGACACTTTGGAATTAGCACATTGTAGCCTATCAACATCCCTAGATATCTGTGATCCATATATCCTACTTCCAAGACACCATGCAGTTCTAACCTCAAACCACCTCCAGCAGGCACATAATGAAAACTACTTCAACAAGAACTACCATGACCAACCAAAAGAAAAATTGGTGCTAGAGGATAAAAAAATGTAAATAAAATTAAGAACGTTTTTTTCCTTTTAATAATAAATACATATTTTATTGTCAACAACATATAATTAGTAATATCGATGAATAGTCACAAGACCATACAATATAAAAAACAAGTGGTTACAAAAGTCAAAAACATAAATTGTAACGGTGGATGTTAGGTATGTGGATCCTCTGGACCACTGTGAGCAAAGACATAGATGTAGACCACGTCAGGGTGCGGAGTCTAAGGGGCTCTGGTCCTCACTGAAGCTGGCCGCAAGGCCAGACGAACTTAGCTACAAGGAACGCCCAGGACGCTACCCCTGATGTAGCTACTATTTTCGCCAATTTTTGGCGGGGCGCGGGACATACAGAGGTGATGGGTCAAGGTAGGTGCAACCGCACACTGTAGCAAAGTCCCAGACAGGTAGCAGACTGGTGTAGCTGCAGGTAACAGCTTTCAGGGACCAGGTAACAGGGTTGCAGATGTTAGAACACAGGGGAACAGGAAAAAACCAAGGCAGGACAATGAGGAAAATCCCCCAAACACCAGTGCAGAGACAAGAACTTCCTTAAGTCACAGGTGGCCAAAGGTCATTGGCCAGTTCATTAGTGTACTGTCTTTTTAAACTTTGGCAAGCTGCCACACATGTGCATCCTAGGGGGAGCACGTGCACAAACAGGACACCATGGAACAAGCGGACGGATTGGAACAGGACAGGGGAGACAGACAGATCATATGCATATTGTGGTCCGAGCCAGGGATCACGCCGTGATCTGTGACATAAATGACACAATACTAAAATGAACACAAGTACAAAAAACAAATAAATAAATGAGGTGGGTGTACCGATTACATATAAAATGTTGGTAAATGAAATTAATTCAAATTTAAAATCTAGTGTCCACCTAAAGTTTAGCCCCCCAATTTTTTGTATCTAAAAACGGCTCCCAAAAAAATGGCAGCAGTGAAATGACTGAACATGATATGTACACCCATATCATGTGGCGAAACGCGTGTCGGGTTTTCCTTCTGGTATATTTACACATCATATCATATAGCATATCTATATAATTGTCATAGTTGCACTTTGTGATTCCACCGTTACTCACCTTTTATTTTTAGCCCAAATTTTTCACTGCTTCCCCGTTTTAGGGGAGCTGTCTTACATCAACATTAGGACACAAGTCCCGTAGATCATATTGTATTTGCTGAAATTTTTTGTTATCGCTACACCCACCTTATTTCTTTTTTTTCCTTGTTTTCATTTTGGTATTGTGTCATTTATGTTTTTAACTAGTATATTGTATATTATATCAGTATAATAGTATATATGTAACCACATGTTTTTTATATTGTATGTTCTTGTGACTATTCATCGGTATTAATAATTATGTGTTGTTACCAATAAAATATTTATTTATTAATAAAAAGAAAAATCTTATTTTTAATTTCATTTTTTGATCCTCTAGCACCAATTTTTCTTTTTGGTTGGTTATGCTTTTGGGGTGCGTTTTTCTTTCTGAGGATGTTATGCTTTTGGAGGAACAATCTTTTTGTCTTGTGGAAGAACTACCATGAGTTTCAGCATAAGATCTGTGTAGCTTCCACTACACACAAGGTATTCCTTAAAATAGCACTCGTGGGCCTTAGCCCAACTTGAAAATAATCTATCCGATAAAAATAAGACATTTGCTTCATCGGGGGCATGGCTGACTTCCTAGAACAGTCATAACAAGACATAGTGAAGTTCACTGAGTCTTTAAAGGCTGAGGTGCAGGAAAAAGAACATTTGCATCAATGGCCTTTCTGAGCTTTTCATGCCTAACTGTATGTTGCACATATTTTCTGATCTCTTGTATTGAGAAAATAGTAAAGAACAGACCTAAATAATTTCACTTATTCAGATGCTTTCCCAGCAGCATTCATCCCACTTCTTAACCTGTGGAAACAGCATTTATTCCCTACTCATTCTCTCTCATATAGCAGAAGCTATTTCTCAGTTTCATCATGACTATCAGTAACATTCTTGCTTTTCCAACCCTTTGCTAATTGGCAGCAGAATTACCCATTGACATACTTACCTGACACAACATTTTAAACCCCTTTTTAACTATTCCCCCCTTTCCAGCAACATTCCCACCCCTCCATCACTGGCAGCCACATGGTATACCTTCTTACTCCTACATTAATGCCTCTTTCCCACCACATCCTGCTGGCAGCAGAATTGTACTCCTGCCAACCCTTACTGACAGCAGTAAGCTCTCCCCAAGTAACATTAGCATTGATTGTCCCCCTAACTACTCATTATCCCAATAGAAATACTTCTTTCCCCTTTCCCCCTATGCCCCCACATTTTCCCACTCCTATCACAAGAAATTTTTGCTCTATAATTTGTCCCCGGGATGCCAATGGGGGCCCTTGTAATGGAAGCCTAATAAAGGCTTCCATAGCTGCGATGTTTTGCTCCTTTACTTTCCGGCAGACAAAAGAGCGCATTTTGGTACACCCTTCTGCATTATCTATATGCAAGTGATCAAGCTCCCTATTATTATTATTATTTATTTTAGAGCGCCATTGATTCCAGGGCGCTGTACATTCAAGAGGGTTACAAACATAACATAAGTCAAACAAGTTCAATGCTCTCCCTCTGTGCCAGCTGACAATCAACTGGCACAGAGGGAGAGAGGACCCTGCCCGCGAAGGCTTACAATCTACAAGGACGGGGAAAGAGACAGAAGGTGGGGGCAGACATGTTTGTTGAGGGTGTAGTGACAGAAGGGGTACTATAGTTTATAGGCTATCCTGAAAAGAGGGGTTTTCAGGTTGCTTTTGAAGCTGGTAAAAAGTGGAAGAGAGTCTGATGTGTTGGGGCCAGTGAGTTCCAGAGTGGGGGGGAAGCACGGGGAAGTCTTGGAGACGGTTGTGTGAGGAGCTGAAAAGGGGGAAGCAGAGAAGAAGGTCCTGTGAGGAGCGGAGATTGTGTGAGGGGGAGTATCTGGAGATTAAGGCGAGATGTATAGAGGGGAGAGGTTATGGAGAGCTTTGTAGGTCATGGTTAGCAACTTGAAGTGAATTCGCTGGGCAATGGGTAGCCAGTGAAGGGATTAGCAGAGGGGAGAGGCAGGGGAGTAGCGAGGAGAGAGGTGGATAAGACGGGCAGCAGAGTTGATGATGGATTGAAGGGGAGCAAGAGTGCAAGACGGGAGGCCACAGAGAAGAATGTTGCAGTAGTCTAGGCGGGAGATGACAAGGGCATGGACCAGCATTTTTTGTAGTGTCAGGGTTGGGAATGTGCGGATTCGTGAAATATTTTCAGGTGGTAGGCGGCAGGGGGAGGTGAGGGCTTGTATGTGTGGTTTGAAGGTCAAAGCGGAGTCAAGGGTTATCCTAAGGCAGCGGACTTGCGGGACCGGTGAGAGTGTGGAGCCGTTGTCTGTAATAGAGACATCAGGTGGAGGGATGGAGTGGGAAGGTGGAAAGATAATGAATTCCGTTTTCTCTACATTAAGTTTTAGGAGACGGGAGGAGAAGAATGAGGATATGGACGACAGACAATCTGGGATCTTGGACAGGAAATAGTTGATGTCTGTGCCAGAGATGGAAAGTTGGGTGTCATCAGCATACCGGTGGTATTGAAGCCATGTGATGCTATGAGCTGACCCAGGACAAGAGTGTAGATAGAGAAGAGTAGTGGGCCCAGGACTGACCCTTGGGGGACACCAACAGAGAGAGGTCGAGAGGAGGAGGTGGAGCGAGAATGAGAGATGCTGAACGTCCGATCAGAGAGGTATGAGGAGATCCAAGAAAGGGCTGAGTCCACAATGCCGAGGGAGGAGAGAATTTGTAGCAGGAGTGAATAGTCAACAGTGTCAAAGGCAGAGGATAAATCTAAGAGGAGAAGGATGTGACGTGAGGTTTAAGCGGTTAATAGTTCATTGGTGACCTTGGTTAGGGCTGTTTCAGTAAAGTGATGGGATCGGAAACCAGATTTCAGTGGGTCTAGAAGTAGGTTGGATGACAGATGGGATGACAGTTGAAGATGGACGTGCTGCTCGAGGAGTTTAGAAGCAAATGAAAGCAGTGAGATGGGGCGATAGTTGGAAAGAGAGGAGGGGTCAAGAGGATTTCTTTAGGATCGGAGTGGTGGTGGCATGCTTAAAGGAGGAAGGGAAGATACCAGAGGTTAGTGATAGGTTGAAAAGATGGGTGAGGGCTGGGATGATAGCAGCACTAAGGTCAGGGATGAGGTGGGATGGCAGTGGATTAAGGTTACAGGTAGTGAGGTTGGATTTGGAGAGTAGAGAGGAGAGCTTGTCATGAGTGAACAGTGAGAAGCAGTTAAGGGGGGAAGTGCAAGGTGAAGGTAGAAGGGGGGGGTTTGGGGGGGAGTGCAGGGGATGGATGGGCGAAGGGGAAAGAGGGGAAGCTTTTTTTGAGAGGTTTTTTGTTTTGAAAAGGGGTGGCAAAGTCTCTGCTGAAAAGGAGGGGATTGGGGGAGGAGGTGTGGTGGCGAAGGGAGGAAGAGAGTTAAGGTATTAAAAAGTTGTTGGGTTTGTTTAGACTGAGAGGATATAGATTGGTGAACTAATCCTGTTTTGTCAGTTAGTGGTGCGAACTTAAAATGTTGTAGTGATTGTTTGTATGTGTTAAGTCATTGGTGGAGCCGGGTTTTCCCTTCCAGCGTGTCAGCAAATTTCTAAAAAAAGGGAAACTTTTGCTCAGCTGTTTATGCATCTGTGTGCCAGGTTGTCTGTTGATTTTGGGTTCTGTTGTGTTGAGAGGGGCGACCAAATCAAGTGTGGAGGAGATTGTGTGGGTTGTAGAAAGCAGTGGCTGTGTCAGGGTCTTCAAATGAGAATAAGGTAGAGAGAGGTGCAAGAGAAATCAGAGAGAAGCCAGGGTTAAGGTTTGTAGGTTCCGTGGAGGGGTAAATAGATTGTGAGTCAGGTGGAGCAGGTGGGGTGGAGATGGTGGAAAAGGTAAGCATGTTGTGGTCAGATATTGGGTGTGGAGAGTTAGAGAAGTCAGATAGGGGGCAGAGGCGTGTGAAGACGAGGTCCAGTGTGTGTCCATCTTTATAAGTGGCTCCCGAGGTCCACTGGGAGAGGGCCCAAGGAAGAGGAGAGTGGAGGAGTTTGCTGGCACAGAGTGGGGTGTGTCAATGGGAGGTTTAAGTCCCCATTATGATAGTGGGGATATCATGGAAAGAAAGTGGAGAAGCCAGGAGGCGAAGTGGCAAGGAAGGCGGTGGCAGGGGCCTGGCGGTCGGTAGATAACCTACACTTTGGGGAAATTTGGGGGGGGGTAGATGCGGGCAGGGTGCACCTCAAAAGGGGGGGAGAATTGAGAGAAGGGACTGAGGGGGGGGGGCAAACGGAACAGGTGTCTGACAGGAGAAGGCCAACACCTCCGCCATGCTTGTTGCCAGGGCGGGGAGTATGGGTAAGTTGGAGACCACCAAAGGAGAGCGCAGCAGGAGAGACTGTGTCAGAGGGCGTCAGCCAGGTTTCCTTCAGACCAAGGAATGATAGGTTATGTGATATAAAGAGGTCATGTATGTAGGAGAGCTTGTTGCATACAGACCGTGTGTTCCAGAGAGCTCCAGAGAGAGAAATAGGTGAAGGAGGGCTCAAGGGAATAATTTTTAAGTTTGCAGGGTTATGGGAGTTTGTAGAAACAGGTCTGTTAGCAGCTGGAGATGCAATAGTGGGGAATGTGCTGAGGGGGCCTGGGTTTGGAATATGTCCCCAGCAGCTAGGAGGAGCAAGAAGGAGGTTAATAGGTGGGAGTAGGATAGACAGTAAGTTGGTTGGGTCTGTTTGGTGAGGAAGGCATTGATAGTGGGAAACAGGTTGGTGGCAGCAGACAGATGAGAGGGTAAAATGCAGGGGGACATGAAGAGCTCATTGCCCAGCAGAGGAGTATGGGTATAGGCAATCAATTTCAGGAATATGGAGGTTGAGATGATGGAGGACAGGAAAAGCATGGTCAGTGATTGTGGCAGGTTGTGAGGTTGTAAGTGGAAGCGGAAAGGAAAAGTTCTAGGTACCTTTAGCAATCCTTGTGTAATCCTGGTTTAAATTCTGGTTTTAATTCATCCTTGTACTTTTAAAATTGGCCGTACTTTGAAAAGTGGCCCTAGTGGTCAAGTTCCCTAAGGGGACTATAAGTTTAAAAAAAAAGTATTAAAAATAGAATAAAAATATTTTATATATTTATTATAAGTTCAAGACACCCAAATTTTGCCAGTTTACAGATTTAAAAAAAGTTATACCTAATTGGTATTGCAATATCTAAAAAAGCCCTATCTATTAAAATATAACATAATTTATCCCATATGGTATACACCATAAAAGAAGAGAAATTCCCAATGCCATAATTGCATTTTTTGGTCATTATACATCCCCAGAATAAAAAGTGATCAAAAAGTTGCATGTATTCCAAAATAGTACCAATAAAAACTACACTTCAGCCCTCAAAAAACAAGCTCTCACGCAGGTCTGCAGGTGGAAAAAAAAAAAAGCTATTGGTCACAGAATATTGTGCTGCAGCTTAAATTTTAAAAAAAAGAGAATGTTTTAATTTTTTTGAAATTTTCTAGAAAAACACAACAATTTTTTGGGCCATATTCACAGCTCAATGGCTGGACTAGACTAATCCGAATAGCAAGCAGCTCTAGTCCAGGGCCGTTCCTAGGAGCGGGTGGGGCGGGCGATCGCTCGGGGCGCCGAGGCTCCGCTCACCTGAGGGGGCGCCGCGACCGCCCGCCTCGCCCACCTGGAGGATTGCCCCTGATTCTGCGAGACTATTTTATAACAGCCACGCAGTGTCAGCAGCTGCTGGTGCAGGGAGGAGACGGGACGGATCGTTCCCCTCCTGTCTCCTCCCCTGTATCAGCGTCACAGGGGGCGCACGGCTTTCACCACGCCCCCTGCGATGCAGGGATGTCCTGGGTCGGCAGCCTCTGCTGCCCAGGAGATCCTTGGCAGCTGCGTGCAGCGTAAGCGGCGTGATGACGTCATGCCGCTTACACCGCTCAGCAGCTCCTGACCGGGACGTGAGTTCTTTTTTGTCATTTTATAATTAGTGACAGGGGCATCTACTGGCTACAAGGGGGCATCACTGGCTACAGGGGGCATCAACTGGCTACAGGGGGCATCAACTGGCTACAAGGGAGCATCTACTGGCTACAGGGGCATCACTGGCTACAAGGGGGCATCTACTGGCTACAGGGGGCATCACTGGCTACAAGCGGGCATCTACTGGCTACAGGGGCATCACTGGCTACAGGGGGCATCACTGGCTACAGGGGAGCATCTACTGGCTACAGGGGGCATCACTGGCTACAGGGGGGCATCAGTGGCTACAGGGGGCATCTACTGGCTACAGGGGGCATCTACTGGCTACAAGGGGGATCAACTGGCTACAGGGGGGCATCTACTGGCTACAAGGGGCATCTACTGGCTACAGGGGGCATCTACTGGCGAAAGGGGGGATACTGGCTACAGGGGGCACCACTGGCTACAGGGGACACCACTGGCTACAGGGGACACCACTGGCTACAAGGGGGGCATCTACTGGCTACAGGGGGGCATCACCTGGCTACAGGGGGGCATCACTGGCTACAGGGGGCATCACTGGCTACAAGTGGGCATCTACTGGCTACAGGGGTCATCACTGGCTACAGGGCGCCATCACCTGGCTACATGGGGGCATCACTGGCTACAGGGGGGCATCTACTGGCTACAGATGGGTAACTACTGGCCATAGGGGCATCACTGGCTACAGGGGGGGCATCACTGGCAACAGGGAGGCATCTAATGGCTACAGAGGAGAAATCTACTGGCTTCAGGGGTGCATCACTGGCTACAGGGGGACATCTACTGGTTACAGAGGGCATCAATGGCTACAAGGGGGCATCTACTGGCCAGAGGCACATCACCTGGCTACAGAGGGGGATCTACTGGCTAGGGGGGGGGGGGGGGGCATCAACTGGCTACAGGGGGGCATAAACGGGCTACAGGGTGGCATCAACTGGCTACAGGGGGCTACTACCTGGCTATTGATGGCTACTATGTGGCTACAGGGGGCATATTACATGGCTACCATATGAGCCGCTATAGATGGGGAGTTTGTATAGAGATAGGAATTGGTAGAGAAGTGCTGATAAAGGGAGGAGTATTAAGATATTTGTTTTGTAAATAGTCGTAAGTAGTCGTAAGTAGTCATCATGATTTCTGGGAGAGGGGAGAAGAAGGAGAAGAGGAAAAAAGGAAAATACTTTTCAAGGAGTCCACCTTTAAAATCATTAGATATAAATTTAATGTAATCATTTATATGTCTGCAGAGCCTGTGTACAGCTGGTATCCACCCCTGTATGATCACTGTACGCCGGTAATATTGGTTGAAGTATAACGGTTTGTATTTAGTGATTGTCAGTTTGTATTATTCAGTCACTATATGGTGGTGATATGTGGTCATGGTGTGGTGGTATTAATCGGTCACTGTGTGTTGGTGATATGTGGTCTTAGTGGTCTTGGGATTCTGGTTGGTATAGCGGGCAGTGTTATTTTGTAACTGTATGACTAGTATTTAGTAGTTTTATACGTAGCACATTGTGGTAAAGCTTTTTGTATATTTTGGCTTTGGTTTATGGTGATGTAATGTGTCGCATAGTGGTGCAATATGTTACCGGGAGGGGGGGGGGGCGAAATTTCTTCACCTCGCCCTGAGTGAAATTTAGCCTAGGAACTGCCCTGCACTAGCCTATATGCTACCTGGGAAAAATTAACAGGTGCAGCTAATTACTGAGCAGCAACTCACACACCCCAATGCTAGGGGAGCAATTGGATGATAAAAAACTGCACATTAACTTAATACTAGTGTTGATCGATAATTATCGACAAAGTTGAAATCGGCACAGTTTTTATGTTGATCGAATTTTTTAGATCAAATCAGCTTACAGAATAGAGCAGGGTGAGATGTGTGTGCGACGTCATGACTGCGATGTGTATGGTTGCGATTAGCTGGAAAAATCACATGACCTCGTTTTACATAGAACAGCCCTTCCTGTTCATGATCAGTGTTTGTCAGCGTCTCATAGCAGTAGGACGTGCGCTCTGCCTGTGTCCAAACATCTCAGATAAATTATTATATTTCTTCACAGAGAAATATCTACTGGTAGCTGTGATCCTTACAACTTAGTTAGATCAGAGATTGGAAGATTTTATGTAGTTAGGTAGAGTATTTTAATATCTACCGCTGTAAAGTCACTAGGGGGGAGAACCAGGGGGGGGGGGCCCGCAGGCGAACACAGACAAGCTCTTTAAAGAAAACTGGATATAGTTCACCAGCTTAGTGTAGACGTTGCACGCAATTGTTTATCATTAACAGTTTTCTATTGAAATATTTCCTGGATTTGGGCAGCTGAACTTTTTTAGGATACATACTTTTTAGTTGCGGGTCTCTTTGTTAGGTGCAAAACTCCCTTTTATTTCGTATACTTTTCGTGGTGTTTTTTTTTCAATTTTGCCCATACCAGTTTTGTTGATATAGCCACTTTGCATTTTTAAATTAAAATCCAGCAATTTCGTGTCAGCACGGTTTTAGGTGCCAAAAATACTTTTATTATGAAAACATTTAGAAGTGTTTTTTTTACTTTGGGGCAAAATACGCTTTTTCATTGGGCCCTGACTTAAATGGAATTCAGCAATTTTGTAGTCACCACAGGATAATTTAAAGGTTCAAAAAAAACCTTTTATTATCCGATTTTAAAATTTTAGATCGTGTTTTTTTACTTTGGGACAGGCCAGTTTGTTTATAGATCTACTTTGCAGTTTTTAAAATTTTAATACAGCAATTTTGTTTTGTCACCACAGGTGAATTTATAGGTGCAAAAAAAACCTTTATTATCCAAATAAATTTCGTAAGTGTTTTTTCACTTTGGGCGGTACGCTTTGTTGTAGAGCTACTTTGCTTAAATGTGAATACAGCAATTTTGTAGTCCCCACGGTGAATTGTAGGTCCCAAAAAATTTTTTTTATTCGTACATTTCGATAGTGTTTTTTCCTTTGGGGCCAACAGCTTTGTTCATTGGGCACCTTTTCACTTAAAAGTGATTTTCGCAAATTTTTAGCCATCACAGGTGATTGTAGGTGCCCAAAATCCTTTTATTATCCGAATACTTTCAGATAGGTTTTTTCCTTTGGCGCCCCAAGCCCTTTGGTTTTTGAGGCACCTTGCATTAAATGTGAATACAGCAAATTTTTTAGTACCCCAAAGGGGAAATTTAAAGTTGCCAAAAAAACCTTTTATTATCAGAATACATTTCGAACGTGTTTTTTCCTTTGGCGCAGTAAAGCTTTGTTGATAGGTACTTTGCGTTAATTGAATCAGCAATTTTTTTAGTCAACTAGTGTTGAGCGATTTTTATCGACAAAGTTGAAACGGCAAGGTTTTTTTTGGTGATCGAAAAATTTTCCCGTCATGCGATAAATTTAAAGGGTTAAAAAAT
>JAODAL010081718.1:0-11810 GCA_025379985.1 Phyllomedusa bahiana | reverse complement strand
TCCTCCAAAATTCTTTTCCCTGAAACTTTCCTCCGACTCTGTGCGGGTTTTCTTCCTCCAATTCCTGTGCTGTATCTTCCCCCCGGTTTTCTGGCTTTTTCCTTCCCCCAAATTTTCTGGCTGAATTTTTCCCTTCCCAGATTCCTTCCTGTGAATTTTTCCCCGCCGGATTCCATGCTGTATCTTCTCCCCAAAAATTCTGGCGTTTTTTCCCTGCCGGATTCTGTGCGGGTATCTTCCTCCAGTTTTCCAGGCTTTTAATTTTTTTTCCCCACAAAATTCCGTGCTTTTTTCTTCTCCCCCGGATTCCGTGCTTGTATCTTCCCCCCGGGATTCCGTGCTGAAACTTCTCCCGGGGGATTCTTTGCTTTACTTTTCTCCCCGGTTTCGTGCTGAAAAACTTCCTCCCGGGGGATTCTTTTGTTTGTTTTCTTTGTTTTTGGCCGGGGGGGATTTCTGTGCTTTATCTTCTGTCTAAATTCGGTGCTGTAATTTTTTCCGTCGGATTCTTTTGCTGGAAATTTTCCCGGCCCGTTTTCTTGTGCTGAAATCTTCTGCCGTTTGGGGGCGGGGGGTTTAATTCTTTTGCCGGATTCCGTGCTGTATCTTCTGCCGGATTCCAGCTGTTTTCCTTTCCTCCCAAATTTTCCCTGGGGAAATTTTTCCGCCGGTTCCACGCGGGGGCCCTTTGTGAAAAAAGGGATTCTTTTGGCTGTATCTTTCTTCCCCGGGGAAAACGGGTGCTGAAATTTTCCCCGCCGTTTCCCGTGCGTATCATTTTTCCCGGGATTCCGTCTGTACTTCCTCCAATTCCTTTGGCGGGAAAACTTTTTCCCGGGATTTCCGTGCTGAAATCCCCGGCGGTTTCTGGGGCCTGTATCTTCCCCCGGGGTTTTTCCCTGGGGCGGGGTATCCCCTTTTCCAGTTCCCCTGTGCTGAAATCCCCCCTTTCCAGTTTCCCCCGGGGCTGTATTTTCCCTTCCGGATTCCGTGCTGTATCTTCCCCCAGATTGTGCGGTAATCTCCCCCAAACCCGTAGCCGAAACCCGGGCCCGGAAATTCGTCCCAACTTTCCAAAGCCGGGTCGTAAACTTTTTCCAAATTCTTTTCTGTATTTCTTCCCTTTCCAAATTCCAAACGGGTATTTTTCCCCCCGGGGATTCCTGCTGTATCTTCCTCCAGATTCTTTTCTGTTTTTTTTCCCTTCCGGATTCTGTGCTGTTTTCTTCCCCGGCCGGAAATTCTGTGTGTAATTTCCCCCAAATTTCCTTTTCGAAATTTCCCCCCCCCAGATTCCCGTGTTTGTTTTCTTCGGGGCCATTCCGTGCTTTTATCTTTTTCCGGGAAAACCTTGCGCCCCTTTTTCCCGGGAATTCCCTTTCTGTTTTTCTTCCCCTCCAAAAAATTCCTTTCGAAATCCTCTGCCGGAAATTCCCCATGCTTTTTATTAAATCTTCGGGGCCCCGGTTTCCCCCTTGTTTTAAAATCCTTCGGGGCCCGGTTTCCCCATGCTGAAACTTTTCCTCCAAAAATTCTGTCTGTATCTTCCTCCAGACTCGTGTTGATCTTCCCCCAAAGATTCTGGCTGAAACTTCCCCCCGGATTCTGTGCTTTTAACCCTTCCCCCCAAATTTTCTGGCTGTAACTTCCCCGGTTTCGTGCGAAATTTTTCCCCAGATTCCGTGTTATTTTCCCCGGGGGAATTCCCAAGTTTGTTTTCTGGGCCGGATTCGGAAAAAAATCTTCTGGCCGGGATTCTGTCCCGAATCTTCCTCCAAAAGGTCCGTCTGAAATTTTTCTTCCGCCGGGATTCCGTGTTTGAATCTTTTTTTGCCGGGATTCCTGGTATTTCCGGGGCCTTCCGTGCGGTTATTTTTTCTCCCGGGTTTCTGTGCTGAAATCTTCTGCCGGATTCTGTGCTTTTACCCTTTCGGGCCGGTTTCCCTGTGCGGGTACTTCGGGGGCCGGGAAATTCCCCTTGGGGCTGTATCTTCGGGGCCGGTTTCCCTGTGGCTGTATCCTTCTGTCGGTTTCCCTTGTGCGTATCTTCTCCGGGAAATTCCGTGCGGGTATCTTCCCCCCGGGAATTTTGTCCCTGTTTTTCTCCCGGGATTCCGTCCCTGTATCTTCTGCCGGTTCTGTGCTGTATTTTTTCCCCCGGGATTCCATGCGGGTATTTTCCCGGGGATTCCGTGGCTTGGTATCTTCAGCATCCTCTTCTGGTCACACAGCCAGTCTGGGAGAGTCCCCTCTGGAGGGAAAGGATCTGTGGCTTGGTATCTTCAGCATCCTCTTCTGGTCACACAGCCAGTCTGGGATAGTCTCTTCTGGAGGGCCAGGATCTGTGGCTTGGTATCTTCAGCATCCTCTATTGGTCACACAGCCAGTCTGGGAGAGTCTCTTCTGGAGGGCCAGGATCTGTGGCTTGGTATCTTCAGAATCCACTTATAGTCACACAGCCTGTCTGGGAGAGTCTCTTCTGGAGGGCCCGGATCTGTGGCTTGGTATCTTCAGCATCCTTTCTGGTTACACAGCCCCAGTCTCGGAGGAGTCCCTTCTGGAGGGCCAGCCAGGAATATGTGGCTTGGTATCTTCAGCATCATCTTTGGTCAACACAAGGCCAGTCTGGGAGAGTCTCTTCTGGAGGGCTAGGATCTGTGACTTTGGTATCTTCAGCATTTACTCTTTGCGTCACACAAGCCAGTCTGGGAGAGTCTTTCTGTTTAAGGGACTGGATCTGTGGCAGTCGGTATCTTCAGCATCCTCTTCTGGTCACACAGCCAGTCTGGGAGAGTCTCTTCTGTAGGGCCAGGATCTGTGTCTTGGTATCTTCAGCATCCTCTTCTGCGTCACTGCCACAGTCTGGGGTGAGTCCTATTCTGAGAGGGCCAGGATATGTGGCTTGGAATCTTCAGCATAACTCTATTGGTCCACAAAGCCAGTTGCGGGAGAGTCTCATCTGGAGGGCCAGGATCTGTGGCTTGATATCTTCAGAATCCACTTCTGGTCACACAGCCAGTCTGCTAGAGTCTCTTCTGGAGGGCCAGGATCTGTGACTTGGTATCTTCAGAATCCTCTTCTGGTCACACAGCCAGTCTGGGAGAGTCTCTTCTGTAGGGCCAGGATCTGTGTCTTGGTATCTTCAGCATCCTCTTCTAGTCACACAGCCAGCCTGGGAGAGTCTCTTCTGGAGGGCCAGGATCTGTGGCTTGGTATCTTAAGCATCCTCTTCTGGTCACACAGCCAGTCTCAGAGAGTCTCTTCTTGAGGGCCAGGATCTGTGGCTTGGTATCTTCAGCATTTACTATTGGTCACAGCCGGTCTGGGAGAGTCTCCTCTTGAGGGCCAGGATCTGTGGCTTGGTATCTTCAGCATCCTCTTCTGGTCACACAGCCAGTCTGGGAGAGTCTCTTCTGTGGGCTTGGGTACTTCAGACATCCTCTGTTGGTCACACAGCCAGTCTGGGAGAGTCTCTTCTGGAGGGCCAGGATCTGTGGCTTGGTATCTTCAGCATCCTCTATTGGTCACACCGCCAGTCTGGGAGAGTCTCTTCTGGAGGGCTCGCATCTGTGGCTTGGTATCTTCAGCATCCTCTTCTGGTCACACAGCCAGTCTGGGAGAGTCTCTTCTGGAGGGCCAGGATCTGTGGCTTGGTATCTTCAGCATCCTCTATTGGTCACACCGCCAGTCTGGGAGAGTATCTTCTGGAGGGCCAGGATCTGTGGCTTGGTATCTTCAGCATCCTCTATTGGTCACACAGCCAGTCTGGGAGAGTCTCTTCTGGAGGGCCAGGATCTGTGGCTTGGTATCTTCAGCATCCTCTTCTGGTCACACAGCCAGTCTGGGAGAGTCCCCTCTGGAGGGCAAGGATCTGTGGCTTGGTATCTTCAGCATCCTCTTCTGGTCACACAGCCAGTCGGGGATAGTCTCTTCTGGGGGGCCAGGATCTGTGGCTTGGTTTTTTCTCAGCATTCTTTTGGTCCACAGCCAGGTTGGGAGAGTCTCTTCTGGAGGGCCAGGATCTGTGGCTTGGTATCTTCGGAATCCACTTATGGTCACACAGCCAGTCTGGGAGTGTCTCTTCTGGAGGGCCAGGATCTGTGGCTCGGTATCTTCAGCATCCTCTTCTGGTCACACAGCCAGTCTGGGAGAGTCTCTTCTGGAGGGCCAGGATCTGTGGCTTGGTATCTTCAGCATCCTCTTCTGGTCACACAGCCAGTCTGGGAGAGTCTCTTCTGGAGGCTAGACTGTGACTTGGTATCATCAGCATAAATCTATTCCGCACACAGTCAGTCTGGGAGTGTCTCTTCTGTAGGGCCAGGATCAGGGCTTGGTATCTTCAGCATCCTCTCTTGGTCACACAGCCAGTCTGGCAGAGTCTCTTCTGGAGGGCAAGGATCTGTGGCTTGGTATCTTCAGAATCCTCTTCTGCAGGGCCAGGATCTGTAGCTTGGTATCTTCAGAATCCTCTATTGGTCAAAGCCAGTCTGGGAGAGTCTCTTCTGGAGGGCCAGGATCTGTGTCTTGGTATCTTCAGCATCCTCTTCTGGTCACACAGCCAGTCTGGGAGAGTCTCTTCTGGAGGGCCAGGATCTGTGGCTTGGTATCTTCAGCATACTCTATTGGTCACACAGCCAGTCTGGGAGAGTCTCTTCTGGAGGGCCAGGATCTGTGGCTTGATATCTTCAGAATCCACTTCTGGTCACACAGCCAGTCTGCTAGAGTCTCTTCTGGAGGGCCAGGATCTGTGACTTGGTATCTTCAGAATCCTCTTCTGGTCACACAGCCAGTCTGGGAGAGTCTCTTCTGTAGGGCCAGGATCTGTGTCTTGGTATCTTCAGCATCCTCTTCTGGTCACACAGCCAGTCTGGGAGAGTCTCTTCTGGAGGGCCAGGATCTGTGGCTTGGTATCTTCAGCATCCTCTTCTGGTCACACAGCCAGTCTGGGAGAGTCTCTTCTGTGGCTTGTTATCTTCAGCATCCTCTGTTGGTCACACAGCCAATCTGGTGAGTCTCTTCTGGAGGGCCAGGATCTGTGTCTTGGTATCTTCAGCATCCTCTATTGGTCACACAGCCAGTCTGGGAGAGTCTCTTCTGGAGGGCCAGGATCTGTGGCTTGGTATCTTCAGCATCCTCTATTGGTCACACAGCCAGTCTGGGAGAGTCTCTTCTGGAGGGCCAGGATGTGTGGGTTGGTATCTTCAGAATCCTCTTCTGGTCACACAGCCAGTCTGGGAGAGTCTCTTCTGGAGGGCCAGGATCTGTGGCTTGGTATCTTCAGCATCCTCTTCTGGTCACACAGCCAGTCTGGGAGAGTCTCTTCTGGAGGGCCAGGATCTGTGGCTTGGTATCTTCAGCATCCTCTTCTGCAGGGCCAGGATCTGTAGCTTGGTATCTTCAAAATCCTCTATTGGTCAAAGCCAGTCTGGGAGAGTCTCTTCTGGAGGGCCAGGATCTGTGGCTTGGTCTCTTCAGAATCCTCTTCTGGTCACACAGCAAGTCTGGGAGAGTCTCTTCTAGAGGGCCAGGATCTGTGGCTTGGTGTCTTCAGCATCCTCTTCTGGAGGGCCAGGATCTGTAGCTTGGTATCTTCAGCATCCTCTATTGGTCACAGCCAGTCTGGGAGAGTCTCTGCTGGAGGGCCAGGATCTGTGGCTTGGTATCTTCAGCATCCTCTGTTGGTCACACAGCCAATCTGGGAGAGTCTCTTCTGGAGGGCCAGGATCTGTGGCTTGGTATCTTCAGCATCCTCTATTGGTCACACAGCCAGTCTGGGAGAGTCTCCTCTGGAGGGCCAGGATCTGTGGCTTGGTTATCTTTCAGGCATCCTCTATTGGGTTCACACAGCCAGTGCTATGGGAGAGTCTCCTCTGGAGGGCCAGGATCTGTGGCTTGGTATCTTCAGCATCCTCTATTAGTGACACAGCCCTTCTGGGTGAGTCTCTTCTGGAGGGCCAGGATCTGTGGCTTGGTATCTTCAGCATCCTCTATTGGTCACACCGCCAGTCTGGGAGAGTCTCTTCTGGAGGGCTAGGATCTGTGGCTTGGTATCTTTAACATCCTCTATTGGTCACACGCCAGTCTGGAGAGTCTCTTCTGGAGGGCCAGGATCTGTGGCTTGGTATCTTCAGCATCCTCTATTGGTCACACAGCCAGTCTGGGAGAGTCTCTTCTGGAGGGCCAGGATCTGTGGCTTGGTATCTTCAGCATCCTCTTATGGTCACACAGCCAGTCTGGGAGCGTCCCCTCTGGAGGGCAAGGAATATGTGGATTGTATCTGCAGCATCCTCTTCTGGACACACGAGCAGTCTGGGGTAGTCTCTTCTGGGGCCAGGATCTGTGGCTTGGTATCTTCAGCATCCTCTATTGGTCACACAGCCAATCAGGGAGAGTCTCTTCTGGAGGGCCAGGATCTGTGGCTTGGAATCTTCGGAATCCACTTATGGTCACACAGCCAGTCTGGGAGTGTCTCTTCTGGAGGGCCAAGATCTGTGGCTTGATATCTTCAGCATCCTCTTCTGGTCACACAGCCAGTCTGGGAGAGTCCCTTCTGGAGGGCCAGGATCTGTGGCTTGGTATCTTCAGCATCCTCTTCTGGTCACACAGCCAGTCTGGGAGAGTCTCTTCTGGAGGGCTAGGATCTGTGACTTGGTATCTTCAGCATACTCTATTCGTCACACAGCCAGTCTGGGAGAGTCTCTTCTGTAGGGCCAGGATCTGTGGCTTGTTATCTTCAGCATCCTCTTCTGGTCACACAGCCAGTCTGGGAGAGTCTCTTCTGGAGGGCCAGGATCTGTGGCTTGGTATCTTCAGAATCCTCTTCTGGTCACAGCCAGTCTGGGAGAGTCTCTTCTGGAGGGCCAGGATCTGTGGCTTGGTATCTTCAGCATACTATTTGGTCACACAGCCACTCTGGGAGAGTCTATTCTGGATGTCCAGGATCTGTGGCTTGAGATCTTCAGAATCCACTTCTGGTCACACAGCCAGTCTGAGAGAGTCTCTTACTGGAGGGCCAGGATCTCGTGACTTGTATCTTTCAATCTCTTCTGGTCACACAGCCAGTCTGGGAGAGTCTCTTCTGTAGGGCCATGATCTGTGCATTGGTATCTTCAGCATCCTCTTCTAGTCACACAGCCAGGGCCTGGGAGAGTCTCTTCTGTAGGGCCAGGATCTGTGGCTTGGTATCTTAAGCATCCGCTTCTGGTCACACAGCAAGTCTCGGAGAGTCTCTTCTTGAGGGCCAGGATCTGTGGAGTGGTATCTTCGGCATGTACTATTGGTCACAGCCAGTCTGGGAAGAGTCTCCTCTTAGGGCCAGAGATCTGTGCTGGTATCTTCAGCATCCTCTTCTGGTCACACAGCCAGTCTCGGAGAGTCTCTTCTGTGGCTTGGTATCTTCAGCATCCTCTGTTGGTCACACAGCCAGTCTGGGAGAGTCTCTTCTGGAGGGCCAGGATCTGTGGCTTGGTATCTTCAGAATCCTCTATTGGTCACACAGCCAGTCTGGGAGAGTCTCTTCTGTAGGGCCAGGATCTGTGGCTTGGTATCTTCAGCATACTCTTATGGACACACAGCCAGTCTGGGAGAGTCTAATCTGGAGGGACAGGATGTGTGGCTTGGTATCTTCAGAATCCTCTTCTGGTCACACAGCGAGTCTGGGAGAGTCTCTTCTGGAGGGCCAGGATCTGTGGCTTGGTATCTTCAGCATCCTCTTCTGGTCACACAGCCAGTCTGGGAGAGTCTCTTCTGGAGGGCCAGGATCTGTGGCTTGGTATCTTCAGAATCCTCTTCTGCAGGGCCAGGATCTGTAGCTTGGTATCTTCAGAATCCTCTATTGGTCAAAGCCAGTCTGGGAGAGTCTCTTCTGGAGGGCCAGGATCTGTGGCTTGGTATCTTCAGCATCCTCTTCTGGTCACACAGCCAGTCTGGGAGAGTCTCTTCTGGAGGGCCAGGATCTGTGGCTTGGTATCTTCAGCATCCTCTTCTGGAGGGCCAGGATCTGTAGCTTGGTATCTTCAGCATCCTCTATTGGTCACAGCCAGTCTGGGAGAGTCTCTGCTGGAGGGCCAGGGAGTCTGCGGGCTTGTATCATCTGCATCCCTCTGTTGGTTTCACACAGCCAATTGGGAGAGTTCTCTTCTGGAGGGCCCAGGATCTGTGACTTGGTATCTTCAGCATCCTCTATTGGTCACCACAAGCCGTCTGGGAGAAGAGTCATCTCTGGAGGGCCAGGATCTGTGGCTTGGTATCTTCAGCCTCCTCTCTTGGTCACACAGCCAGTCTGGGAGAGTCTCCTCTGGAGGGCCAGGATCTGTGGCTTGGTATCTTCAGCATCCTCTATTAGTCACACAGCCTGTCTGGGAGAGTCTCTTCTGGAGGGCCAGGATCTGTGGCTTGGTATCTTCAGCATCCTCTTCTGGTCACACAGCCAGTCTGGGAGAGTCTCTTCTGGAGGGCCAGGATATGTGGCTTGGTATCTTCAGCATCCTCTTCTGGTCACACAGCCAGTCTGGGAGAGTCCCCTCTGGAGGGCCAGGATCTGTGGCTTGGTCTCTTCAGCATCCTCTTCTGGTCACACAGCCAGTCTGGGAGAGTCTCTTCTGGAGGGCCAGGATCTGTGGCTTGGTATCTTCAGCATCCTCTATTGGTCACACAGCCAGTCTGGGAGAGTCTCTTCTGGAGGGCCAGGATCTGTGGCTTGGTATCTTCGGAATCCACTTATGGTCACACAGCCAGTCTGGGAGGTACTCTTCTGGAGGGCCCAAAGATCTGTCGGCTTGAAAATCTTCAGCACCCTCTTGTGGTCACACAGCAGTCTGGACAGTCTCTTTGGAGGGCCAGGCTCTGTGGCTTTGTTAGTATTTCAGCACCCTCTTCTGGTCACCACAGCCAGTTGGGGAAGTCTCTTTGGCGGCCAGGATATGTTGGCTTTGGTTATCTTCAGCAATCCTCTATAAGTCACACAGCCTGTCTGGGAGAGTCTCTTCTGGGGGGCCAGGATCTGTGGCTTGGTATTTTCAGCATCCTCCTTTGGTCATACAGCCAGTCTGGGAGAGTCTCTTCTGGAGGGCCAGGATGTGTGGCTTGGTATCTTCAGCATCCTCTTCTGGTCACACAGCCAGTCTGGGAGAGTCTCTTCTGGAGGGCTCGGATCTGTGGCTTGGTATCTTCACCATCCTCTTCTGGTCACACAGCCAGTCTGGGAGACTCTCTTCTGGAGGGCCAGGATCTGTGGCTTGGTATCTTCAGAATCCACTTCTGGTCACACACCCAGTCTGGGAGAGTCTCCTCTGGAGGGCCTGGATCTGTGGCTTGGTATCTTCAGCATCCTCTTCTGGTCACACAGCCAGTCTGGGAGAGTCTCTTCTGGAGGGCTAGGATCTGTTGCTTGGTATCTTCAGCATCCTCTATTGGTCACACCACCAGTCTGGGAGAGTCTCTTCTGGAGGGCCAGGATCTGTTGCTTGGTATCTTCAGCATCCTCTATTGGTCACACAAGCCAAGTCTGGGTAGTCTCTTCTGGTAAGGGCCTGGAACTGTGACTTGGTTCTTCTGATCCTCTTCTGGTCACACAGTCAGTCTGGGAGAGTCCCCTCTGGAGGGCCAGGATCTGTGGCTTGGTATCTTCAGCATCCTCTATTGGTCACACAGCCAGTCTGGGAGAGTCTCTTCTGGAGGGCCAGGATCTGTGGCTTGGTATCTTCGGAATCCACTTATGGTCACACAGCCAGTCTGGGAGAGTCTCTTCTGGAGGGCCAAGATCTGTGGCTTGAAATCTTCAGCACCCTCTTGTGGTCACACAGCCAGTCTGGGACAGTCTCTTCTGGAGGGCCAGGATCTGTGGCTTGGTATCTTCAGCACCCTCTTCTGGTCACACAGCCAGTCTGGGAGAGTCTCTTCTGGAGGGCCAGGATCTGTGGCTTGGTATCTTCAGCATCCTCTTCTGGTCACACAGCCAGTCTGGGAGAGTCTCTTCTGGAGGGCCAGGATCTGTGGCTTGGTATCTTCAGAATCCACTTATGGTCACACAGCCAGTCTGGGAGAGTCTCTTCTGGAGGGCCAGGATCTGTGGCTTGTTATCTTCTGCATCCTCTTCTGGTCACACAGCCAGTCTGGGAGAGTCCCTTCTGGAGGGCCAGGATCTGTGGCTTGATATCTTCAGCATCCTCTATTGGTCACACAGCCAGTCTGGGAGAGTCCCCTCTGGAGGGCCATGATCTGTGGCTTGGTATCTTCAGCATCCTCTTCTGCGCACACAGCCAGTCTGGGTGAGTCCCGTCTGGGGGGGCCAGGATCTGTGGCTTGGTATCTTCAGCATTGTCTTCTGTTCACACAGCCAGTCTGGGAGAGTCAATCATGTAGGGCCAGGATCTGTGGCTTGGTATCTTCAGCATCCTCTTCTGGTTACAGCCAGTGGGGGAGAGTCTCTTTGGGGGGCCAGGATTGGGTTTGGGTTTTTCGAAATCCCTTTTCGGCACACACCCCATTGGGGAGGTTTTTTGGAGGGCCGGATCTGTGGTTTGGTATTCAATCCTTCTTCCCAGGGGGAGCCTTTCTGGGGTAGGATTTTTTGGTATTTTTAAAAAACTCTATTGGTCACAGCCAGTCTGGGAGAGTTTTTGGGGGGCCAGGATCTTTGGGGCTTGGTTTTCTTAGCAACCCTATTGGTCCACACCCCTTCGGGAAGTCTCTTCTGGAGGGCCAGGATCTTCCCCCCTTTTTGGTATCTTCAGCATCCTCTTTGGGTCACCAGCCATTTGGGGGGAGAGCCCCCTTTAGGGCAAGGATCGTGGCTTGAACTTCAGCCCTTTCGGGGTCACACCCCGTCTGGGAAGTCTCTTTGGAGGCCAGGACTTGGCTTGGTTCTTTTTTGCATCCTCTATTGGTCCACAGCTTTTTCTGGGAGAGTCTTTCTGGAGGGCCAGGTCTGTGCTTGGTATTTTCCCGAATCCACTTTTGGTCCACAGCTCTGGGAATGTTCTTTGGGGGCCCCAAGACTGGGGGGTTGTACTTAGCTCCTTTTGGTCACACAGCCAGTTCGGAGAGGGCCCCTTCTGAGGGCCGGGAAATTTGGGGGTTGGTACTTCAGCACCCTCTTCTGGTTACACGCCAGTTGGGAGAGTCTCTTTGGGGGTGGATCTTGCTTGGGACTCGATTTAAACTCACAAGCCATCGGGGAGAGTCTCTTCTGTGGGGCCAGGATCTGTGGTTGGTATCTTCAGATCCTCTTTGGCCCAAAACAGCCAGTCGGGGAGAGTCTTTTCGGAGGGCCAGGATCTGGGCTTGGTATCTTAAGCATCCTCTTTGGCCCAACAGCCAGTTGGGAGAGCCCCTTTTCTGGGGGGCCAGGATTGTGGCTTGGAATCTTCAGATATCTTTGGTCACACGCCAGTTGGGGGGAGTCTCCTGGAGGGCCGGGATTGGGCTTGATATCTCAGAATCCCTTCTGGTCACCAGCCAGTCTCTAGAGTCCTTCTGGGGGGCCAGGTCTGTGATTGGTATCTTAGAATCCTCTTCTGGTACACAAACCAGTCTGGGAGATCTTTCTGTAGGGCCAGGACCCTGGGTTTTGGTTCTTCAGCACCCTCTTCTGTCACACAGCCAGCCTGGGAGGTCCTTTGGAGGGCCAGGATCTGTGGCTTGGTTCTTAAGCTCCTTTCTGGTAAAGGCCGGGGGAAAATTTGCTTGGTATCTTCGATTTTATTGGTCCACCCAGTTGGAGAGTCTCCCTCTTGAGGGCGGGATCTGTGGTTTGGTATCTTCGCATCCTTTCTGGTCACCACCAGCCCTGGGAGGTCCTTCTGTGGCTT
>JAODAL010081717.1:0-11810 GCA_025379985.1 Phyllomedusa bahiana | reverse complement strand
GAGATTTATTTTCCAAAAAGATAGGATCCTAAAAAAAAGCAAAATCACAATGATTTTTTCACAAATAATCGTACCCGGGTTTAGAATGGCCCAAGTCACAGTCCAGACAAAACCCAAATTCGGAATTTGAAAAGCTGAAAACTGTATTAAAATGCTCTCCACCCAACATCAACCTCGAGTGTTTTCCATTCAAAATTTTGTGCTTACTTTTGTTGATTCTTCAAAAAAAAATTAAAATATTTAGCCTAAATTTGGCAAAAGGTTAAAGAGTTTTCAAGGGGGCCCGAAACTCTCCAAGGAACTGGTGTGTATGTAATATATAATATATTATTATAATATATATTATTTTATATTAATAAAAATTATAAAATATTAATAATATATTTGTAAGAGCCCCGGGGGGGTAAAGTGGTTGTGGAAGGTAGTATCACCGAGGTGGCCCCCTCGGGAAAAAAAAAAACCCCTTTAGTTGTTGTCACGATGTAGTTGTGACCTTTTGTTATTATGTAGTTCGGGTCGGGTTTTTTATGGACGGCCCGGAGGTTGGGGGGGGAAGGTCGCCCCCAAAACCCCCACCCCGGGCCCCTTACCACATATTAAGGCACTGACACAGCCAGGGGAACAGCTAGAAGCGGGGGCTTCCGGAGCTGTGGAGACTCAAGCTCCAAAAGGTGTTGCTTGGAATTTGTGCCATGACCTGGTGGGGCTGTTCCTTTATTTACAAATTTCTGTTGTTCCTGGGGAAAGGACTGCATCTGAACTGTGGTTGTCAAAACCTGAGAAACCCTGTTTTTTTGTTTTTTTTGTTATTTGGCGTCCAGGAACAAAAAACTTTCGTTCATCTTTGCACCTTACCCCCTGTGTCTGCACGACCGGACTGCCACTGGCTAAAACCCCCAAATTTTATATATAAATTTGGTAACAGAGTTCTGGCTGGTAATAGGGAAGGTAAATCTGCCAAGATTCCTAAGGTCTGCCGGGAAAAAACAGCAACCAGAATTAAAAGGGGGGGCAAGATCTGAAAGACCCTTTTGTTTAGGGTTTTAGAAAAAACCATTTGCAAGGCGGGTTGCTGGAGGGGGGATAGGAGGGTGGGCCCCACCCACCAGGGCATCCAGGTCTTTTGGGGGTTTTAATTAGGTCCAGGTGTGTCCGCCTTTTATAAGGCCCGGCGCAGAAAAAACCCGTCTCTCACAGGGAACAGGTTTTTTTTGCCCCGGTGGGAGAGAAATTTTTGGGGTATGATCTTGCTGTTTGATATGGGACTGGTATTAGCCAAACGGGATAGAGGGTATTTCCAATGTTTAGTTAGACCGGACAGGGATAGGATTGTTTTTTTTGTTTTGTTTTTTTTATCCAAAATACAAAAAACTGGCGGGCAGTTTAAAAAAAATTCGTGTCATCGGACTTTTCCCCCCCCCTCCCCCTTTTCCCAGGAAAAGACCACCCCACCAACCCCCACAAAAAAATAAAAAAAAAAAAAAAAATTATAAAATTTTAAAAAAATTAAAGATAGCGAATTGATTTTTAAAAATGAGTTTCATTTAGAATTTCAGGAAAAAATTTTGGATTTTGATCGAAGCCAAATTTCATGTGAAACAAGGAACGAATCTAAAATGTCCAAAACATGGGGTGACAGGAAAAGAAATATTGGGAAAGAAAGGAACGCACTCAAAGAATTGGGAAACAGGGGTTTTAAAAAAAGGGGAGCCCCTTTTTGTGTTTTCACAGTCCAAAAATAGGGCAGCCATGTTTATCCCACTTTGGGGGGAAAGACCTTACAGGGGTTTATATACACACCTGTTTTGAAAAAGCTTTTTTTTTTTTGGCAATTGCTATATGTGGCAAAGAGTTAATTTTTTTCATTTTTTTTGGGGGGAAATTCTGTGTCAAACCCGTGTGTTTATTTCCATACACAAAATTTTCAAAATCCAGCCTCAGCCTTGGGTAGGGCCCAAAACATTAAATTTTTTTCACTTATTGTGATATTCGTTAAACGCGGGATACAGTAAGCACCCCCCCCTCCGAAAGAGGCGTCAATTTTGATTGATGCCCGTGATCTTTTTGCCCTTCCATTGATCCATCATGTCCGTTTTAAATTGGTCAAAAATCATATTGTAAAAAAAAGAAACAGGAGTTGATCCCAAAAAAATGATACAAATAAAAAATATTTTGTAAACCACTCGTTTTTGGGTACCTGATCATCAAAAACCCCATTAAACAAAACCCATTATAAACCCCCCTTTTTTTTTTCCTTCTCCAAAAACCATTTTTCCTTTTATTCTTCCCCCAATTAAAAAAAAAAACCCAAAATACAACTCATAAAAATTAAAAACACCCCCCCCCCCCCCAAACACCCCCCCAAAAAAAAAACAAACCCCAAAACCCCCAAAAAAAAAACCCCCCAAACACAACAACCCCCCCCCACACCCCCCCCCCCACAAAAAAAAAAAAAAAACCCAAAAAAAAAACAAAAAAAAAAAAAAAAAAAAACCAACAAAAACCCCCACCCCCCCCAAAAAAATTTACAATCCAAACAATTTGGGGTGGGAGCAGCATGATATTTTACGAGTGGCCAATTACGATTGTGGAGGTGGCGCAGCAGAGATTTACAGAGTGGCACAATTACAGATTTGGGGAGGTGGCAGCACAGATTTTACAGAGTTGCACAATTAAGATTGGGGAGGGGGCACAACATGAACCACAATTGGCACAATTACACTTTTTGGGAGGCGCGGCGCAACACAGCAGCAGCATCGGGCGGGAGGTGCCCAAAAATTTACATACTTTAAGGTGACGGAGCTAGGTACAAAAATAGGAGGTGGGGCGAAGCAGCATCAACCCAGAGAGTGCTGGACATAGCCATGCACAGCACAGCATGAGGGGGCCTGGTGGTGGGGCGCAGCACAAAGGTAATAATGGCCCAGTGAAGAGTGGGGAAGTGGGTGGCAACACCAGTCCCGGGTTTAGATGGTGGGTGGTAGTTGGACCCCTTGCAGCAGGGGGGCACGGGGGTGGCAGATCAGATAGTAGCTGAGGCAGGTACCAGAATAACCCAGACCATTTGTCAAAGTTTGGGTGAGGCGGCGGGGCTATCCAATCTGATGCACAAGTATGGTGTTTGGAAATCCGACTATCCACGCTGATTCATTTTGACAAATGGAGTCTCTCCACATTTCGGGTGGAAAACAAGTTCGCCGGGGTTTAAAACTAGACCCCCCACTTCTCCACCTCAGTTTGGGCCAAAACAGGTCTTTCTCTAAAAGGGTGCAGACCCAAATTTTTGAAAAGGGAGGACCGGGTCAGCTTCTGTGCCATAAATAGCGGACGATACTCTGTCTCTTATTCACCTCGTGAACAACGTGGGCAATGAGTGGAAAGGGCGGAGCCTCGGGAAAGGTAATATGGGAAAGACGACAGCTCCCCTTCAGCGAGAGGGTGGAGCTTTGACTGCCAAAATGGGGTGTGTGCCACTAGGTCTGTGCTGTTCTGCACGGTGGACACCAAATGAGACACGTTTTTCCCAGCCCCCGATGGTGACGCGCTATTTGATGCGAGTCTGGTGCCAACGTTAAGTTTGGCCACACTTTACTTTCTGCCCCCGATTCTACATATACTCATGTTTTCAAAGGTTTTCAACTAAAAAGTGGAAAAAATAAATCTTTTTGGCCAGAGAACAATATCCAAAAAAAATAAACCCGCCTGTAAAAGGAAATGTGTGTATGTGAGAAATACACAGTATTTCAAAAATATTCACCACAATAAATGAAAAATAACTCTTTGTAGCTTACAGTATCAATTTAACAGAACAGGTTCTGTCAAAACTGTGAAACATCTGAACAAAGGATTGGCCTTTAAACATGGGCGATCTTAGCCCCCTGCTCGTTCTTTTACTGGCGCTGACATAATCTGTCAAGCGCGTTCCCCCTTCATTATTGGTCTTTTGCCCCTGTAACGCCCAGAGAATGAAGGTAACGATTCTAAGAGGCACCCATCTCTCATGTCATACAAATCACAGCAAATTGTTTTTAATACAAAACCAGCTCCCCCATGCATATTTCTGCATGGCACAATGTTCTACAACACCATACATGCTCTCCGCAGCCAGGAAATAGCCGTTTTTTAACGTGATTCGTCGCAAATAAATTCTGAACAAGCCACATTTGGGGAAAAATTCTATGAATCAGCTGAATCGGATTTTTGAGAAATTCGCACATCTCTTATATATATACTGATACACTGACGATTTTGCAAGTTTTCCCAAGTACAAAGAATGGAGAGGTCTGTAATTTTTATCGTAGGCACACTTAAACTGTGACAGAAGATAAAAGATAAAACAGAATATCCCATTGATTGATTTTTAAACAGTTAATTTGCATTTTATCACATGAAATAAATATTCAATCACCTACAGTTGAAACCTACACGATATAAAAAGACACATATGCGTGTTTTTCTCGCTATCTGACATGAAATCAGACTAAACCTTACCCATTTTAGGTCAATTAAGATTACCAAAATTATTTATTATTTTATATTTGCCCAATGCCAGAATAATGAGAGAGAGAGAATTTTTAAGGAGTTATTATTACTTTCTGCAAAGTCACTTCACAAAATAGATGGCATCTTGAGGAAAGAAGATTATGTGGCAATAGTGAAGCAACATCTCAAGATATCAGCCAGGAAGTTAAAGCTCGGGTGGAAATGGGTCTTCCAAATGGACAATGACCTGAAGCATACTGCCACGGGTTACATAGTGGCTTAAGGATAACCAAGTCATTGTTTTGGAGTGGCCATCACAAAGCCATGATTTCAATCCTATTGAATATTTATGGACAAGGCTGAAAAAGCAGGTGTGAGCAAGGCGACCTGCAAACATGACTCACTTACACCAGTTCTGTCAGGAGGAATGGACCAAAATTCCTACCAACTATTGTGAGAAGCTTGTGGAAGGATATCCAAAACTTTTGACCCAAGTCCTACAGTTTAAGGGTAATGTTACCAAATGCTAATAAAATGTATGTAAACTTTTAACTTTGCAGAAAGTCTTTAAAAATTCTCTCTCTTTCATTATTCTGGCACTTGGCAAATATAAATAATTTTGGTAACCTTAATTAACCTAAAATGGGTAAGGTTTATTCTGATTTCATGTCAGAGAAAAACATGCATATGTGTATTTTTATATATTGTAACAGAGTGACCGCTGGCAGTCGCATGTTCCTGCCACTAGGTAGAATACAGCAATATACCTGCTACAGACGTGCCCCCGAAAACCTGGTTTCGGTGGGGGAAGGCAACTATTTGGAATCAGTAACCATAGGTTACTGACACAGGTAGCTAGCATGGCTGCAAAGCGGCTAGTGATGGGTTGCCTTTCCCAGGACGGCAATAGCGTTGGGTGGGTTGCTGTTCCTACGTTCCAGGACAGGCCTTTGAAAGCTCCTGGAGGCATGTAAAAGCCCTTGGCCTGCAGGTGTTTGGGGGGTGTGGTTTGCTGCCAGAAGCTGGAGTAACAGAAGAGCTGATGAGCAGGCTCTTACACCCAGGCTTGAAGGAAGCCTAAAGTGCACTACAAAAGTACAGTGCTGTTGGTGCTGGACGATAGGTCCTGACCGCAGGTTAGTGAGGGACTCACTGATGTGTAGCTAATGGCTAGACGGCATAGATGTTTATTTGTGTTGTATGCTGTATACGTTTTCCTGTGTTGAAGAATAAAGCTGGCCGAGACCAGACTTAAAGAGAACCCTGTGTCAGCCTGCCAGTCCGTTTACCAAAGTGGCGATCCCAGAGCTAAGGAACCACAGGACGGTTCGAGATGGCGTCTGAAAACAAGTAATAATTATAATTATTTATATTTGCCAACTGCCAGAATAATGAGAGAGATAATTTTTTAAGGCATTTTTATTACTTTATATATCACATCACTCATTGAGCACCATATACACAGTGGTTGGAAAAGCAGGGATGGTCTATTGCAGCTGTTATTCTACCACCCAGACATATACAGTAAACAGGCGGTCAGCAAGTGGTGAAATAAAGAGTTGGCAGATCATTTACAGGTTTTTATAAATCCCATTTATTTATATCTCTAATAGATACACTGGGACAGATTTATCAATACTGTCTAACTCTTAGACAGTGGAAAGTTAGATTATGCAGCCTTACAATGCGCCACATTTGTTACAGTCTTCATAATTCCAGTGCAGATTAGAACTGTCTAGTCTAACTCTACACTATTTTTACTTTATGCCCCTAGCTGTACCAAATATTTGGCACACAGTTTTTTTTGCACAAATTGTGCCAGAATTCTGTCATAACTGCCTAGATAAAAATGCCCCACTGGATTCACACATTTGGTTACAGCATGCATTTTTAACTTCTTCAAAAACACAAGCAGAAAATGCATATGGTCGAAAAACAAATAAAAATAGATGGATTTTTTTTCAAGGCAAGTGGTTTTGTATTTATCTCAAAAATTAAGAACAAAGGTGAAAATTGGGTTAATTGAAAAATGCATGCACAATATTTCAACCCACCCTAAGTGTTCTCCGTATAATTTAGGCAGAGAAAACTAAAGGGGATTTCTGCTGCTACCAAATGGTTGATGAGTTGAAAAAAGATGTTAGTAAAAAAAATGATTCATTAGACAGTATCAGACATTATAGGAGACATGTATGATGGGGTTTTTCACCCTTTTCTGGCGTCAAATGCACCAAATTAAGCAGTCTACAATGTCTAATGCGCCTAATGAATGTGTTGGGCACGTTGTTCATAAGTTCACATATATGGTTAATATTTATGATGGGGGACTCAATAGTGTCCTGAGTCCCAGCAGCACACATAGGCCCCACAAACTTTTCTTTTCATCATATTTAGCAGAATTTCTAACAGAGTCTACCAACAGAACTTGCAACACATTTGTGAAAAGAGCCCAAAACGTAATCTTAGCAGTAAAACAACCCATACAAATATTTTCAGATGTCAGTATCTATATACATAGAGCAAGTATGTAAGCTTTTGTCAGGTTTCAAGTTCACAAAGTTTCCCAGCACATAGCAGAGTGTTTTTCTACTTTTTCTAATATGTGTGAATCTGAACTGTGCTTACAGTATGTATCAACAGTTCATTGTTCACACTCCCTGCTCACTGCCAGCATTGCTAGAATAAATCAGTCAAATCATATTCTATTCATCCTCAAGAACAATTGCCTTACCTTTGGCTTTTTTCACTGGTTCTTTTACTTCAGGCTTTGGTCTTTGAATTTCTAAAATGTAAAACATGATTTGGGTTAAAGTTTGCATTTCTTCTGATTAGAATAGGATTGGACAACTACAGCTTCAGTTTATAAACCAAATCAGCTTAGATGGTATAGTCATACACAGATTATGAATGTCGACTGCCATCTTGGTCCTTATTCACTTCTATGACTGTCATACCAAGGTTGCTTGAAAATTCAACGCCTGTGTGCCATTGTGTATATGTACTTCTGAAGCCACCCTGTGGTCAAATCTTCTCCAATCATTCACCTATGTGTTCGCTGTCATTTTCCCTTTCATATGAAGCGGAGTGTTAGGCGGTGAAACTGTTTAGTATGTAATACTGTGGGGAACATTTATCAAAGTGGCTGCACCAGAATTCTGGCACAATTTACGGAAAAAATAATGGCATACACGCATAACATCCCATTTATAATTTGTTTTAGACAGTTTGTAGACACTTCTGCGCATCGTCTGTTATGGCAATTAGGTTAATTTCTATGGATTCATTTGGTGATTTAAGTTTGCAATTTCTAATGAGACAAAATGGCTGAGACTTCCATCTTGTTCTGCTTTAATCTTTGTTTAACTGTGTATTCATTACTGCTGATCCTGCTGTACTTATTTAATTTGTTAGGGCAGACAAAATTTTCTATTTGCTGAAAGGATTCTTCCCTATATTTTCTGTCTGTAGTTCTTTATTTTGTAGAAATTGACTGCTTGCCCAGAAAATGACTGTCTGTAGACCTTTTGCCCGGAAATAGAGCATTGAGCAATATTGACCACACTTGTATCTAGGCTAACTACAATGATGTTGAGGCAAGCATTGAATAAGGTGTTTGACGGAGGATTATAGTATCCACCAATCACATATAGTATACAGTTAAGGGGTATGTGTATTTGACAGTAACCAATAAACTTATCAGGGTGGGCTTTTGTATGATAATTATTGCGTGGCTTAATTAAAAACTTTTTGGACCATAGAAAAAATGTAAATCCATACAAAAATGATGTATAATGACATATTGTTTTACTAATATATTAAAAACTTGATCCTCCTTAAACAGAAGTTATGTAAACATATGTATTGCTTGTAATAAACCAGAAGATCTGCATTGATAGCTGTGTCAGCATCTCTTTTCATTCATATGCATATGTCCTAATTATGGATTATTGATTAATTTGGAAACCGCACAACAAAGTTAAGGAGGGTCTTAAGAAGCTCCCCCATAACAAGTCCAACAAAGGGGATAGTGACCTTGTTGTAAGGTGAGTTGCTTATTATGCAATGCTATGCACCAAAAATGCAGCTACATTTTGCCATAGTTAGTACCATAAAGTAAGCAGCATATAAAAGGTGTAAAATTAGACTCAACAGTTCTAACCATGCGGTAGATTTACAAACACTATGATAAATCTGGTGCTTTGTAAGATTGTCTAGTCTAACAGTATTGATAAATCTACCTTTGTATATTAACACACAGACTAAACCATGTGTAATTACAGCCCAATAAATTAAAAGCTAAATCCATTGATGATGAAAATGTTTTTTCTTTCAAAAAACACGCCCTCTCTTCTCCCCAAGATGTGTGTGATATTAAAAAGTTTAAAGAAAACCTGTGACATCTCCTAGCATGTCTTGTTTAGTAAATTCTTGTATTCTCTGTGAAATAACAATTTAGAAATGTATTACTGAATCAGTCAGCTGGGTGCAAGCAATTGGGGGTGTGTCCCTGAATAAACAGATTCTGTTAGCACTGATTTGATGATGTCAGACTGTGCAAGGACACACACTCACTTAGTAACACCCATTTGACAGATTGGTAATGAATTTCTAGGAGAAATAACAGGAGCTCTAAGGAAATAAGCAAACGAGTTATTAGTTTATAGGTAATATTAGAATTTACTAAAACAGACATGTCCGAAATGGCCATTTGTTCTCTGTAAAAGAAAATTAGTTTTAATTTAAGACAGCAAATAGACAAGAGTGGCACTGTTCCCGCAAAAAATACTGATTTTTTTCCTAATTTAAAACTTTAAAAACTAAAATGTCAAATAACTAATCATCACCAATTTTTAAGAAAGCATTTTCTCTGGGCTATTTCAGCCACTTGTGAATGCAATTTATCCAAACAGAAATCTGGTCTCAGTCCCCTACTTTCCGGACCACCATCCTTCACTCTCCCAAATCCCTCTACAGTTTAAATATATATAAATGCTAAATTACAAAGAGCATTTCACAGCTCACCATGGTTCAAACAAACTTTGAGTTTTGCACCTCACCGGCTTCATCTGGGGCATCTTGATTATGATCACTAATTTAAGGGTACATTCATATGGTAAGCTCTTGTAGATTTCAATGTATATTTTGTTGTGGGTTAGTTGCTGATTTATTGCAGATTTTTTCTGAAGGTTTGTAAATTGACTTTAGTGAGAGAAGGAAAAATCTTCAAGGAAGGTAAATCAGGTTTTGCCTTCCCTTTTTGAAATGTAGAAATTAGCCTGCACCACAATCCACAGATGTGCCCCCCATGTGAATGTACCCATAAGCAACCAAATGATCAACCCTTAGGCTATGTTCACACGGCTTAACTGCGGGACGTAATTACATCCCGCAATTATGCCGTGTGGGGGGGCGGGGGCGGGAGCGGGGGAGGGAGCGGGGGGCGGCACTTCGCCGGCCCATAGACCCTGCATTACCAGCGGCGCGTATTAAAGCCGCTGGTAATTTCACATGTCACTTATCTTTTCCCGCCCGGCGGATTCGCCAAGCAGTAGAGGAGACATAATCCATAGTTCTCTACGAGAACTGTGGATTACCGTAATGACTGGGACGTATTAAAGCTGTAATTTGCGCACTTCGGCGCCTAATTACGGACTGAAATACGGCCCATTTTAAACCCTGTGAACATGGCCTTATAAGTAGATATATCCAAACCCAACACACATTTACTCCTTACATTAATATACTATACAGATAGATAGCTGATATGAAACAGATTTATGATTCGTTGCTTTCATTTTAATTTCTAATGAAACGTGTATATTTATAATTGGCAATAATCCTGTGAATGAAGTAGATGAAAAACATTGTGGTGTCTACTAATGGTTGGATTCAGACTTGATGCTTTTAAACTTTTGTTTCTGTCACTGTAAAAGATTGAGCACCCTACATTTTATCATCCCTAATCCAGGATGCGGAACATCATCCATTTCCAGTAAGATGGAGTTTGGAAACATGCCTTGCTTCTTTCTATTGGGAATAGTTAATTCAATTCTGGTAAGTACATAACATAAAATAACTTTATTGCTGCAATTACCAGGGTCAGCTTAACAGAGTTTATTTAAATGAATAAAAACAGTAGTTAAGTTGTACTTTTATACTTTCAGATGTTACGATTAGATCGACTACCACAACAAAATACATAGGTGTGCTAACATTAAGCTTAAATAAAGTCTTACTTGTCAAAAATGCTCAGATATCTTATGAAATATTGCATTTTCCAATATTTATAGACAGCATTGTAAATGTGTGCTTATGAGAAGGTTAAGTATTTATTAATATCATTAACCATCATTAGGGTGGAATCTCAAGATGCAGTTGAAAAACGCCAGACAAAGGCCACAAAAATTTAAAAAATGCATACTTTTTTGATTGACCCCAATTTCATCTGTGCTCTAAAATCAGGGATAGTTCCAAAACCCCATGCATCAATAAAAAAAAGTGCGTTTTAAAAAACACGTTTTCACTGATTGAGTTTTAGATGTAGTAGAGAAACACAACATGAGTACCCATCCTAAGACTAAAATTCTTATATTGTTTACTGCATGATTTCTGTTGAATGGGAGGTTTATATATATATATATATAATATATATATATATTATATATATAATATATATATATATAATTATAAATTAGATATAAGGGAATTCACTTTTAATATGTTTAAATTTTTTCGAAAATATTTGTAAGTACTATATATATCTTTCATGGCGGCCCCCGGGCGCCCCCTGCCCCTGCGGCCGTTTCCCCCCGCCGGTGAGGGCTCGGCGGGAGGCATCCCCGGGCACCCGCGACCGTCCCCGTCCCCACGCCGGCTCCCCCTTACCTGGTCGCGCTCCGGTGCAACTCTGCTCCTCTCCGTCCCACCGTCGTGCGCATGCGCGCCCCCTAGCGCGCGGGGGCCCCACAGGGTTGGGCTAGATTTAAAGGGCCAGTGTCCCAGTAATTGGCTTTTGTGCCGGGCACTGGTCCTTATATAGGGTTAGCCCCAAACGCTCTGTGCCAGATCGTTGGGTGTGCGTTAGTGAGCTTAGTGTGGGCTTTAGTGTCCGTATTGATTACCAGTGTTCCAGTTCGTTGCTACGTTCCTGACCTTGCCTGTTTGCCGCCTTTCCCTGACCGTCTGCCCGTTTTCTGACCACAAACCTCTGCCCGCCTGCCCTGACCTTCTGCCTGTCCCCAATACCTTGATTCGATTTTTGTACCACCAAATACCCCCGGCCACCACCCCCAGGCAAGTCCGTCAGGGGGGAACGACCTGGTAGCCTC
>JAODAL010081716.1:0-11810 GCA_025379985.1 Phyllomedusa bahiana | reverse complement strand
GGGGTATTGTGCATGCCAGTTCCTTTTGTCGCTTCCCAATTAGCAGGAGTGTTAAAAAAGAAAATTGGAAAAGAAGACTGAAAGAATGGCTGAGCACATGTCATGGGTCAATAATTAAACATCAAACAAATCTGGCCAAAAATCCATTTTTCCCCAAAGGGCTAATCCAACAGCTAAAAAAAATAAATTGGAAAGTCCTTTTTTTTCCGATGCACGACCGCGGTTTTTGTCACTATATTTTCAAAAAACCGCGTTTGGTTCTCGTTTTTTTTTGCCTTTGGCCCATACAATTGATTGTATGTGAAACTATGACAAAACTCTAGCGTATTTAGCAACAAGTCCCAGAAAACGGGCAGAAAAAAATGACCTGTGTAGACTACAGGGCGTTTTTTCTTTTTAAAGTACAGGGGCCCTAAAAAACGGACGGTTTTTTTAAACGGTTTTTAGAATCCTAAAACCCGACAAAAATGATCTTTTTTTGGTATGTTGTTAACATACAAACTCATTTATGAGGTTGGGGCCCGGAACCCAGCCACACCTCCCGTCTCGTACGCAAGAGTTTTAGGCTTTAGGGAACCACAGAAAAGTAAATTGGTCAAAATTATGAATCTTCATTTTCATACGGGGGTGTTCTTGGAAAATTCAACTTGAAAATTTGGTTTTGTATTTACTACAGGAGTTTTGATCGAAAGTGGAAATTATAACTTAACTAGCATGTCCCTAGCATGTAATTTGTCATCCCCCTTTGATCAAGCGGGCGGGGGCAGTGGGGTTGATTTCCAAAAACACCTTGGGGTTGTCAAAGACCATTGTCTTTTCCCGGGAGTTCACCAGCGCAGGAATGTCCGATTCTTTCAGTTATTTAGCCGGCCCCTGTTTTTTGTATTTTACCCCTTTTTTTTACATACGTTCTGTACGTTTTACATGGAAAAAGAAAAGGGCGATCAAAAAGTTTTCCCTCCCACAAAGAAGGGAGAGGTCTGAAATTTTTTGTCATAGGTACACTTCACTGTGAGAGACAGAATAAAAAAAAATCCCAAAAAACAATAAACGATGATTTTTAAATAAAAATTTAGATTTAATTGCATGAAATAAAATTTGTTACTGAAAAACAAAACCTTTGTTGGCTTTACGGGGGAGACTTTTCCGTAGTACTTTGCCCAAGTTTGCACCATGTGCCAAAACCGGGACCCCTCTGTAAAATTTTTCCTCCAGATTTTCAGGTTTCGGGGCTTCTCTGGGCTACTTTGATTTTCAGATCCCTCAAGGTTTTTCTTTGGGTTTTCAGACTGGAGCGGTAGGCCACCCCAGGACATTGAAATCTTTTTCGGAGCCATTACTTATTGCCCTAGCTGTGTTTTTTTAGGTCAACCCCTGTGGAAGCCCCAGCCATGACCCATTTAAATTTCCCCTTATGGGGGGAGGATAAACCCCCATCAATTTTCCCCTTTAACCCCCCTAAGGACCCGGAGATGAGTAGTACCAGGCCCATAAGGGGCTTTGCAGGGGTTTTTCCCTTTCCCGACCCCCCCCCGCACACCCGTGGGGGTTGCGCAAATCGCCGTTACAACGCGAATGGGCAGCGTCGCTCACCTGCGCTGTTTAACCCGTCAGACACCGCTGCAAAGATGGCCGCGGCGTCTGAATGAATGACGATCGGAGCCGCGCTGCAACAATCCGACCCCCGGACATGGCAGTGGGTAGCCTTGGGAAGTCTCCTGTCACTTCCATGTCCTGGTTTGTCCCACTTCCGTTCCCGACAGGAAGGGGAAACCGCCATTTGGACAGTCTAAGTTTGACAATTTCCCCCACCAGGGGTCAAGCACCTATTTTGGCCTCAAAGTTAAAGTAAAATAAAAAAATAAAGTTTTACAGTACAGAAAAAAGTATTAAAAAAGTTCAAATCCCCCCCCCTTTCCCTTTTTACAAATAAAAACAAAAAAATAAAAAAAAGTTACAAAATTTTTTTGGTATTGCCGCGTCCGAAAAATCCGAACTATAAAAATATAACATCATTTATCCCTGGGCAACACCGAGAAAAAAAAAATTCCAAACGGAAAATTGCGTTTTTTTGGTCATTTTATGCCTTAAAAAATGGAATAAAAGTGATAAAAAAAGTCGCATGATTCCAAACGCTGCGATAAAAAGTACAAAAAAATGCCCCCCCATGAGTCCGAGGTGTTATACAAAAAAAATTTGGGCACCCAAAACTGGCGCCGGGCGGCGCAAATTTCAAAAAAGAAGGTTTGGAATTTTTTTACGGTACCAAACATAACGGAAACCCTACATGTTTGGTATGCTAGATGCGTACAACCTGTAAATACAGATAACACATTGTTTACCGGAGTTTTGAACGCCGTGAAAGCAAAACCCCCCAAAAAGATGGCAATTTTTTTGTGTTCTAAAGCATATCCAATAATACTTTTACACGCCAACAAAAGGGTAAAATTTTTTAAATTTTTGTGACTTTGAGGCTCCCATATCTCTCCACCAATACGCATTTAAAAGGGCACGAATTTTTTTATATACATCACTTACCTATCTTATACAAAAATTTTTGACTTGAAGTATTTAGCATCGTTTAAATTCTGCAGATTCTTTCCCTGAAAATGCATTTTTTCTGTTTTGTTTCCTAAAAAATCAAATCATGTTGAGTATAATTGCAGAGTCCGTCTGTGGCCGGGGTTGGGGGCCCAATTTTTTTCAGTGCCAATATCTAAGTGACTATTAAGTGACAATCCTCAGAAATATCCAAAATGACCGAAGTGAAAAAGGGGAGTGGGACTCTCCCCTTTTTTTAAGTAGCTGCACTTCCCCGCATACCCCCTTAATTCCCAAATTTTTGCTTTTACTTTTCCCCCCTTGCACCATTGCCTCCTATCTTACCACCCGTTTGCCCCAAAAATTTTATCCAAAAAAGCTCCTCTCCCCTTCCCCTTCACCTATTTACTCATCCCACACCTATTTTCCCTTTTCAACCACCCCAAACCCTCCACTCACAATTACTGCACAAACGCCACCTATTCACACTGCCCCAAACTGCGTCCTTTTCTTTCCCGTTTTTCCCTTGCGCAGGGGCATCTCTCCTAACCCCCCCCACCCCCCTTTCCACTGCTCATCCCACCTCCCCTCTAACTCCCATAAAAACAAACCTGTTTTTATTCCGAGTTTTTTTCTCCCCCTTTTAAGTGGTTATAATCCCCGATCCGTCTGAACAAACTCACTGGGTTCATGACCTTTTTCCTCCAACCCCCTCCCCCCTTCTGGCCCCTCACGAAACATGGCTCCACCATCTGACACTGTTTCCTTGCTGCCCTCCCTATGGGGGCCCTACATTTCCCCCCACCCCCCCAGACTTGAGACAGCCGGGGTGGAGGATCGGCTCCCCTTGTACCCTCATATTTTCCCCCCCTTTGAGGCCCACCCCCTCAGACCTTTCCCCCTTTTTCCCCTCAGAGTCGCAGTTGTCTACAGCCCCCCTGGCCCCCCCCCCCTTTTTCTGGATATTTTGCCCCGGCCCCCACCCTTCCCCTATGAAATACCCCTCTCATCAGGGGTGTTTTCAACCCCCCCATTAGAAAAAGTCCCCTTCTCCCTACGTTTTCTTTCACTAACTCTTCTTTTGGCCCCTCGAATTTACGACCTCCAACCCACAAGGGATGGAACCTCTCGATCGGTTTTCTGTCACTTTCCTCAATTTCAACTTCAAATTCCCTTTATGCTCTCTAGACCCAACCTTATCTCCTTCATTATCACTAATTCTCCCCCTTCTCTGGACAAACCTGCTCTCCACTTTTCAAATATCCCTCCATAATACTCAGAACTCACAGACACCAACAGTTCATTCCCCCCAATTACTCCCTCCTGTCCTGCCGGGTTTAAATTTTTAAAATTTTAAACCTCAAAAACCACCCTGGACATTTGGCACCACCAACACCGCACCCCCCAGAGTCAGACGCCCACAGCCTTGGCACACCCCAGATGCCATCTCAGCGATGTTCCGTTGCTGAGCGGGGGTGGAGAAAGTCAAAGCTACCTGCAGACTTTTTCCACTCAAATTCATGCTAGTCCCACCACACCCCCTTTACTGCGCCAAAAAAAAAATTTTCACCTCTCCCCTCTCAACACTACACCAACAACCCCCAAAACCCCAACCCCACCCCTCCAAACCAAATCACCCCCCTTTACTACCTCTTCTAAATCCATTCCACAAAAAAATTAAAAACCCCAATCTACCCCCAAAATACCCACCCACCCCTCCCCCCCTTTCCTCAATCACCTCACCCTCCTACACAAAAAAATTCCATTTCTTTCTGCTCCCCCCCAGTTATTACCCCCTCCCCCCCCCTTTCCCCTTTTATTTCCCAGTGTCCATCAAAACCCTTACTCTACTGTCCTCTCTCTTTCCACTGGAAACTTTCCCTCTTCCCCAAACACGCCATCTAACCCCTTACTAAAAAACCCTCTTGGACCCTCCCGTGCTGCTAATTGGGGACCCCTCTCAACCTCCCTCATTTTAAACCCGGGGAAAACTTGGGCTACTCTCGCCTAATCCCTATCTCTTACTAAAATCTCTTTTGCCCTCTGCAATCAGGTTTCTGACCCTCATCCACGGAAACTGCCAGTTTTAAAATTCAAATGCACAAAATCTCAAAGGGAACTTTCCCCTTGTTGCTTTTCTTGGATCTCCTGCAGCATTTGACACTTTGGAAACCCACTTTCCTCAGCATGCTCATGCCATTGGCCTCCAGGCACCGCCTGCTTGGTTTCATCTTTCCTGTTATCCTCCTTCGTGTCTCTTTGCAGGTTCTACCGCCCTCCCTTCCCCTGCTGGGGTTCCTCAGGGATCAGTTTAATCCCCTCCCCTTTTCAATGACAAGCCCCCCATTTGGGAAAAAAATCAGTAATTTGGCTTCCAGTACCATCCTTCGATGACACCCCAATTTTACACCTCTCCCGTGACTCACTCCAGCCCCGCTGCAAAACACCTGACGTCCGTCCCCTTCTTGCATCATGTCCCTCTCCATCTGAAACTAAAACCCCTAAGAAGAACTTCTTGTTTTCCCCCCATCCACAAACCCAACCCCACCCTGCTATTTCTGTTTCTGTATGTGGTACCACCATTTCCCCAGGCAGCGGCCCCCTGTCTGGGGTTTTTTACTAGTTCTACGTCCTTACCCCATTACCAATCCCTTTCCCCCTCCTGTCACCCCGCACCTCAAGAACAAATTCCCCAATCCGTCCATTTCTCACCGTGAAAACAAATCAAACTCCATTACGCTCTTATTCTTTTTTCGTCTTGACTACTGTAACTCCTTGTTTCGGCTCCCCCCCCTGCAAACTTCCCCTTTCAACTGTCCTGAAGCAGCGCCAGGGCCCTCTTTTTCTCCACCGCTATCTGACGCCTCTACCCCTGTGTCAGTCACTGCACGGTTGCCCCCAAATTCACTACAAAGGGTACAGTAAAAACTCAGCATTCCCTCATAAAGTCCCCAACGCGCCCCCCCTACACTCCTCCCCCGTCTCTGTTTCCACCCGACCCCTCTCTCCGCTCTCTGTGATATAGGTTACACTCATCAATCATCCGAACCTCCCATACCCCTCCAAGTTTTCCCCAAAAGTGCGGGGACCAATTCCTGGAAAAAGCACCGTGGGCGATCAGGACTTCCAAACCCCACAGTTTAAGAGGGTCTGAGAACACATCTTCTCAGTCTGGGCCCACAAAAATCCCAACGCTACAACACATTTGTACTCCCTACCTAGGGGATCACAGGCAATTTTTTTTGTATATAATGTCTGTCAGGGGGGCAGGTTCATTTCCCTTTTTTATGTAAACCACCCCCCATTTTTAAAAAATGGCCCGGGCCAGTAAACTTGGCCTTTTTACCGTATGTTTTTACCCATCCCCCCTAAAAAGATTGTAAGCTCCCATGAGCAGGGCCCCACACCTTGTTTTTCATCTGTAAGTACTTTTAATGGTAATGACTGTATGTTTCCCTTTAATTTGAAAGTGCTGCGAAAATGTAGGCCTATATAATAAAATTATTATTTAAAAGAATTTTTTATTATTTGTCAGATTTTGGGAATCCCCCTTTTGGGGTTTTTAAAACTGCCGAATCCTTCTCTCTGGATCAGATTCAAGCATTCTTGACCAAAATCTGATCCCAGGGCCTTTTTAACATCCCCAAAGTTGGTGAGACTGGACTTGGATACAAATACAGCTTTTCTTCAACTTTACCCCCAATGTTTAAAAAATCAAAACATGTTACCCTTTTGTTTCCGTGATGTTCTCCTAAATAGCTTGATTTTGTACAAAGGTGATAAAAGCCGAGTACCTTTTTTCTACTAAAGTTATCACTTAAACATGAGCCGTGTATGGGGAGTCAGGGTCGGAGTTTGGGGGTCGTAGGTTTGGGAAATTGAGGATTCGGATCGGGGGGTTCGGGTTTTCCCACTTTTCCCGCCCCGGTTCTAAAATTTTTATTGAACTAAAATATGCATATAAGAGATTTCCAGATCATTGCATTCCAGTTTTCTTTACATTTTACACAGAGTTTTAAACCTTTTTAAAGGGGTTTATCAGGCTACGCTGCGCTTTATGTACCCAGTGGATCCTTCGCACCATGTCACTTTTGGCAAAGTCATACAGGGATTGGACAAGATAACTGTAACAACCCACTATTAACATAATCAAGTTGAACTCTTTCTGATATACTTGCTATTCAGTGTGGCCCCCATTTTTTCTCAGTCCCTTGCTTATGTTGTTTGTGATAAACTGTTCTAAAAATCTGTTTTATAATAATATTTAAAATAGAGGTGTCCTGTAGTGCTAAGAGATTTATTGACCATTTAGAGCCCATATATGCAGTCAGAAATTCTAGGGTGTACCCAGTTAAGCTTGTTGGGATCCCCTGCCATAGTGCATATGTGCTAGGTTTTAAGGGAGATTATCTTCCTTGTAGCATGATCAATAAATACTTCCTGTAGAGCCCTAGAAGATACATTATTAGATATACAAAGTTATCGGAAAGCTATCTTACAGAATGGAGCGGCTATAGATTATTTGTTACTAATTCACCACCATGTATACCAAGAGTTTGAGGGTATGTGTTGCAAGTCCCAGATAGATCAGCAAACAGGATGAGGGTTGATACCTCACACAAAGTAATTTGGTGAATGGTGGGACTGGTTATTTTCCTGGTTACCTGATCTTGGTTATTTACGCTATATTTTAGGAGTACTTTTCGCTATAGTTTGTGCTTGCATTGCATCATGTTGCTGTATACAAGGTATTTCATCTGCTGAAGCCATTCCCTTGGGATGTGGTGTTGTATATTGATGAAATATGGATTATGGATGGTCAAGGGTGGAATGTAGTGCTAAGAGATTTATTGACTATCCGGAATCCATATTGACAGTATCTCTTTAGTCTTTAAGCTGTAAATTTCCTAATTCCTGGTAATGTTTAGTGAGAGACCACATAACCCTATACACATAGGTCTGTTATGAATGTTGCTCAAATAGTTTGTTTTGAGAACGCTGCACCTTGTAGACATAGCTTTGTAACTGAGATAATGCTAGGGAGAAATCATGGGAATGCAGGTGTTCATGGCTTATTATCGGGGTGTTTAGCATCCAGTGATGGATTTTTCCAGTGCCAGGTTAACCTCTGAAGGACTGGCCATTTGGATGGGGGAGGCCTGATACTGGAAAAGTACTGATCTGTCAGCTGGCGTAACACTTGGTTACGCAGGCATTTGTTAAGATATAAGCTGAGAAGGTTTGCTGCGAAGGGAGAAGTATCTGGACCTGTGGCCTATAGAGAGACGCCTCACCACCACAGTGTAGTATCCCAGGGCTCTCTCTATCTTCGCTGGCTCGCTTCTGCCAGCTGATGTTATGGATAGATGATGCTTATAAGATTCCTGGTGAAGCTTTGACCTGTATAAAGGGGCACCCGTGCACGGTGTTGATCTCAGGGATTTTCTCTATCTTCGCCGTTTTTAACCAGTGATGCCGATAGATGATGCTTATAAGATTCCCGATTTAAGCTTTGACCAATATATAGGTTTTTGATGTAAAAATTTGTAATCCAAAAATTATGCGTGCTTTCCCTTTTGTTAATTATATTATGCAAAAATTTAAAACAAATATCACCATCTTTTTTTAGTTTAGTAATAACAAAAATTTTTCCCTAAAAAAAAGTTAAAAAAGTTTTGGGGTTTTCCCCCTTTTTTTAAAGCCCATATCCGACCCCCCACAAGTGTTGGAAAAAAACCCCCCAAAATTTGAAAATGGTTTTGGGTTCGGGGTTTGAAACATTTGGGGCATTCTAACCCACAAACGGGAAAAAATATACTTTGGGGGTTGCAAAAAAAAATGATTTTTTTCCCAAACCAAGACCCCCATACCATTTCCTTACATTCCATACTTTTCCCAACTCATTGGTTTCCCCAGTTTTCTTTTACTTCCCTTTTCCCTTTTGAAACATTTGGTTTTTATCTAAATTTTCTAAAAATCCTTTTTTGTTTTCTTTTTTTCTATCCTTTCTTCTTTTTAAACCTCTCTTTTTTTTTGTTTATAGGGGTATTCTATCTTTCCCCTTCATGTTTTTTTTTATTTTAAATTTTTATAGGTTTTTAAATACTCAGGGGTCATTTTTTGAAAAAAGGGGCCTAATCGGTCAAAAGTTATTTTGGGCCCATGAGATTATTTCAGTATTTAAAAAAGGTGAGTCCCCCTTTCATATTTTTGTAAATATTGTATTTATATCTTTTCAAAAGATTTGCACTTTGATCCAAGTAAAGTAGTCGTGTACAGCTTTATAACTTTGTAAATTAGGTGCCCCCCTCGAAAAAAAATGAAAAACACACTGAAAAAGTCTAAAGCGGGGAAAAAAGTGAAAGGGAAAAAATTTTTGCCCAAAAGTTTTTTAATATTTTGTGTGGGTCCCCCATTTTTTTTCCAGGGGGCCTTAATTTTGGGGGCTTGGTTCACTAGGTTTCACTTTTTTGCACCCAAAGGGAATCCCCCTTTCCCCTCCCCGGGAAACATCAAGAGGGGGGAGGGTTTAGAGATTTGCCCCTTCCCCTTTTCCGTTTAAATGTTTCCCCCAAGATTCAATGGGTTTTTCTGAAAAAAACCCCGGGGCCCAGCCCAGCCCCTTTTAAAACCTAAATTTTTTTTTAGCAAGACGGGGGAAAAGTTTGGGAGGTGTGTTTGGGGGGTCGTTACCAGGGTTGGGGAAAAACTGCACTGCAGCCCAAAAAAATGAGACATGAAATAATTTTAAAACTTTAAAATAAGAAAAACCATGACCTTAGTTTGCAGGCTTTCTTGTCCCATATTTTTAAAAAGAGGCCTCCTTCTAGGAAACAGCCATGAAACCCAAATTTAAAGCGTGTGTGGCTTTATGATCTGAGCCTGAAGGCTGATTCCCCCCCTTTAATCCGCAGCAATGAGGGAGCCCGTATTTTTTTTTAAAAAGCAAAATTCTAAATTTTATGCTGAGATGGGGCCTAAATTCTTTGGTCGAATGGAAAGGCCCTGTCTGAGGGGAAAACTGTGGGTTTAAAAATTTCTGTAGGTTTTTGGGGCAAATGGATCATTCGGGGTTTTGGGAAAATCTCTCATACCCTATCCCATTTTTATGTGGGCAAAGGGTTTTTTTTTAAAGCCCCCTAAAGGAGCCCCTTTCCCATAAATTAACCATTTGAACTTCCAGTGCCGTATGAAGAGTTTTGATAGTGATAACCCCAAAATTTTACCCCCCTGCTTTCCCATTACCCCTTGGAGCTTTAACACAAACGGTCCCCATGAAAAATGGGGGGAAAATGGAAATTGGGCCACAATTTCCCCTTTCTTTTGGGGGGGTTTAATTTTTTTTTTGGCCACCTTTTTAAGGCAAAAAGATAGCGTGTTTTTGATTTTTTTGGGGGAAACACCAAATTTAACAATTTTAAAAGGGTTTTAACTGACTACTTTCATTGAAATCAAAGTGTTTTATCTTCATGTTGCCCTAAAAAAAATAAAATAAAAAATTTTTTAAAAATTTAAAGGGGTTTTTTTGTCTGAAGAAAATTTCCCCAATTCTGATGCCAGCCAAATCGCAATGACTGGCCTTGGGGGAATAGGGGAAAGGCCGTTCTTTCTCATTCATTTTAATGGGGGGTTTGGAATTTTGACCCGGGGCAGATTTGCTTGGTAAAATTGAAACGGGCCCATAAAAGAACGAGGAGAACTGAACAAAAGGGCCCCTTTTCTCCTTTTTTTTCTGGGGCCTGTCGTGCGGGGTTATGGGGCCGGCCTCAGGGGGGTTTTAACCCTTCATAGAAATCCCCTTTAAACAAAAAAAAGGGAAAAAAATTTTTTCTGTACTAAGATTATATTACACAGTTTTTTGTTTTTTTTGCTTGTACTGTTGGTTTCTGGAAAGCTGTTTTATAATTGGAAGCATGCTTTAATTACAATACATAGAAGATTTAATAATCAGTTTTTCTTATGCAACGATTGTAATTTTTATCCTTTAAACTTTTATTCTTTAAACAATTTAGGATATGAACATTTAATATGATTAGATCTATACACTAGAGGCTTGTTAGAGCTTGTTTAGACCAGATGGATTCTGTACTGCAGATCACTGCAACTTACATTCCTGTACATTTGGGATATTGACAATGCCATCCACATGTAATTTTCAGCATGGAAAAACTGCAGATTTTCAAATCTGCAGCATGGTTATCCTTTTGCAGAAATGCCATTTTTCATTACTGTTTTGACACGTTCAGTGTATAGGGATGAAATCCACAATCAATCTGCAGCAAAGTCTACATGTAAGATCCATGGAGGAAAAATGTTGTCATGGCTGAATGCAGCTTGAGAGTGATCTAGCGTGTATAATTATTACCATAGTTGGCAACTTTTGAAAATGGAAAAGCAGGAGATTAAAGAGGGCGGCGCGTGTAGCGCGCGCGGTAGAAATGTGCATGGACACGCCCATCTTTTTGTGTGCCACGCCCCTTCAAAAAGCCACACCCACTCCGCCTAACTACATAATGGCTTTGGAAGAAAGCCAGGTAGATGCCCTTAGAGCCAGGTAGTGCCTCTTACAGGCAGGTAGATGCCCCCTTGTAGCAAGGTAGATGCCCCCCTTTGTTAGCCAGGTAGTTGCCCCCTTTAGTAGTCAGGTAGTTGCCCCTTTAGTAGTCAGGTAGTTGCCCCCTTTAGTAGTCAGGTAGGTAGTGCCCCCGTTAGTAGCCAGCCAGGTCGGTAGTGCCCCTTTAGTAGCCAGCCAGGTAGTTGCCCCCTTTAGTAGCCAGCCAGTTAGTTGCCCCCATTTGTAGCCAGCCAGGTAAATTTCCCCATTGTAGCCAGCCAGGTAGTTGCCCCATTGTAGCCAGCCAGGTATTGCCCCCCCTTGTAGCCAGCAGGGATTGCCCCATTGTAAACCAGCCAGGTAGTTGCCCCATTGTAGCCCGCCAGGTAGTTGCCCCATTGTAGCCAGCAGGTAGACCCCCCCATTTTAGCCAGGTAGTGCCCCTTTAATAGTCAGGTAGTTGCCCCTTTAGTAGTCAGGTAGTTGCCCCCTTTAGTAGTCAGGTTTGGTAGTGCCCCTTTAGTAGTCAGGTAGGTAGTCCCCCTTTAGTAGCCAGCCAGGTAGTTGCCCCTTTAGTAGCCCGCCAGGTAGTTGCCCCCCCTTGTAGCCAGCCATTTTCCCCATTGTAGCCAGCCAGGTGTTTTCCCCATTTAGCCCGGGAGAGCCCCCCTTAGTTAAAAAAAAAAATAATAAAAATTTCCCCTTACCTGACCCC
>JAODAL010081715.1:0-11811 GCA_025379985.1 Phyllomedusa bahiana | reverse complement strand
CAGAGAGAAAAAGAGAGAGAGAGAGAGAGAAATTTCGGAAAGAAGGAAAAGGGCCCCAAGATAGAGAGGACTGTCTGCGCCGATCTTTCCACTTCTCCAAAAGGGATCTGCTCGGGGGACGGGGATTGCCGGACATCTTTAAGGTACCTCGCGGATGCGTGCACGCCAAGAGCTCAGAAAAAAGGGGCCTGAAATTGTTTATTAGTTTAGGCTCAAAAAAGGGCCCAAAAAGGAGGGTTTCCCAAATACCCCTCCTATTCAGGCTTGGAGAGTTTGATATCAACCTTTAGCTACTTAAACCCATTATCGGGGGGGGGGAAAGTTTGTTCCAGTGTTTTTGGGGGAAGGGGAAAAAATCCATTAAAGCTGTGAAAGCTGCTGTGCTGCACCACGAGCCCTGCAACTCCCCCACACAAATTTTTCCCCATTGGTATTAGGGGTTTAAGAAGGAAGGGTTACGGCCTTTCCGAACCCCCCTGTTAGTAAAGTTCCCGGGGCACCCAGAGAATACACTTCTGGCTGCGCTGTCACACAGGGGCCGGGATACTTTTTGAAATTTTTTGGTTTTGGGGGATCGTTCACCATCTTTTTCCAGAAAATTCAAAAAACAAACCGTTGTAGCTGGTGGGGAGTGGGTTTTTCTTTTGCCGTGATTTCTGTTTTCCAAAAACCCCTGCCCTCGGAATTCGCTTAAAATTTCAACATCCCCATGATGACCCATGCTCCTTCTGCCTCTCATTTTTTTCCTAACCTCTTCTTTTGGCCTCTCGCTTTTTTACTGACTCCCCAAACCCCAAAAGGGAGGGGAACTCCTGGATCGGTCTTCTGTATCTTCCTCAATTTCTAACTTACTAATTCCCTTATACTCTCTCTGACCACAATCTTATCCCCTTCATTATCACTAATTCCAGCCTTCTCGGGAAAAACCTCTCATCACACTTTCCGAAATATCCGCTCCTTTAAACTAGGAATCAAAACACCCAACAGCCCTCACTCCCCCAAAAATTTCCCCTTCCCCTTTTCCTGACCGGGCTGTCAAACATTACAATGAAATCTTAAAAACCACCCTGGACAGTTGGCCCACTCAACACCGCCCCCACCAAGTAAAACCCGCAGCCTGGCACACACCTCAACTCCCATCGGGAGCGCTTTTTCCAGGTGTGATGGCGGCTGTGGAGAAATCGAAGCTACCTCAGACTTTCTCCACTACAAATTCATCCCGACAACCATTGCCCCCTTGTGCCAAAAAAAAATTTTTCACCCCCCTCACTCAACACTACACAAAAAACCCCAAAAAACGCCTCTTAGACCCCCTTCCACTCCCTCCAAGGGCCCTAGAGCTCGGGCCCCAGTTCGATTTTTGTGCTGAAGACCGGCCACTCCTTCAAAGAAAAAATTTAAAAAATACCCGGGCTAACATATCTCACCCCCAAGTAATACCCATCCCATCCCCCCCGCACGTCCTCTAATTTACTCTCAGCCTGACCCGACACAAGAAGAAGTGTCCAGGCTTCACCATCTGCTTACTGACCCAATTCCCCCCACCCGCCCAGCTATTTCCCCAGTTTCCCTTTCACTTTACTGCAATCTGAAAACCTTTCTCTCCACTGGGATCTTTCCCCCCCATCTTCCTTCAAACACGCCGTCAAAACCCCTTTTCTAAAAAATCCCATTTTGGGACCTGTCCTCGCTGCAAACTACCGACCAGTTTTCCCCCTGCCCCTTCATTCTAAACTCCGGAACGCTTGGTCTCCTCCTAATCCGCTATCTCCTAAACTTCTTCTTGCCTTCTGCAATCATGTTTCCGCCCCCTACACTCCAGGGAAACTCCCTTATTTAAAAGTCTCAAATGATCTCCTACAGCAAAATCTCGGGGAACTATCCTTGCTGCTTTTCCCTTTGGACTTCTGCGTGTTTGACACTGTGGATCCCCACCTTTCCTCAGCATGCTCGCGCCATGGCCCCCAGGACACCGTCTCCTTGGTTCCATTTTACCTGTTGATCGCTCCTTTAGGGCCTTTTTTTGGATCTATCTCCTCTTCCTTTCTGTTGGGTTCCCCAGGGATCATTCTAGGTCCCCCCTCTTTTCTTGACACGCCCCCATTGGAAAAACCTCAGCAGATTTGGGTTTCCCGTACCATCTCTATGCTGATGACACCAAATTTTCAATCCTCCGGACATCAGCCTACTCTCCTAAAAAACACCATGACTGTCTGGGCCGCTGTCCCCCTGACATATGTCCTCTCCATCTGAAAAAAACCTCACTAAAACTGACTTTTGGTCTTTCCCCCATCTATAACCCAACCCCCCCCTGCTATTTTTTTTCGTAATTGGTACCACCATTTTCCTAGGGGAGCAGGCCCCCTGTCTTTGGGGTTATATTGTTTGATCTGCCTCACCCCATATTCCAATCCCTTGCCCCTCCGTCCCTGCACCCCAAGAAATTCCAAACCGCCATTTCTCACTTGGAAAAAAGTCAAACTTAAATTTTGGGGCCTTTTTATTTCTCCTTGATTATTTTAACTCCCTGCTAATCGGTCTCCCTCTCAAACTCTCCCCTCTCCAATCTGTCCTGAATGCAGCGCCCGGCTCTCTTTTTCTCCAGCCGCTATACTAATGCCCCCCCCTGTGTCAGTACTGCATGTGTCCCATTCAGTACAGGGTACATAAAAACTCAAACTCCACCCATAAAGCTCTACCAATGCCCCCCCCTACATCTCTCCCCCCGTCCCGTCTCCACCCGACCCCCTCTCCCCTCCGCTTGCTGCTGTTTTCGGTACACTCACAAAAAATCCGAACCTCCCATGCCGCCCAAGTTTTTCCCGTTCGGCACCGTTCTGGAATATTTCCCCCGGGCAATCAGGCACATTTAAACCCCCAAATTTTAAGAGGGCCCCCAGAAAACATCTTCTCAGCCCGGCCTACCCAAAACCCAACGCTACACACACATCTGTCATCCCCCACACTTGGGGACTACAGGACTTATCTGTTTAGATGTACTGTCTGGGGGGGGGTTCATCCATTTTTCATGTAAACCACCCCCCTATTTAAAACATGGGTGGACCATTGTAAATTTTGGGACTCTTACCGTATGTTTCACCCATTTAAACCCAAAGATTGTAAGCTCTCACGAGCAGGGCCTTCACACCTTGTTCTCATTTGTAAGTACTTTTAATGTTAAAAGTCTGACGTTTACCCTGAAAATTTTAAGTGCTGCGGATTTGTTGGGGTATATAAATAAAGATTATTATTATTTCCCAAAAATACTGTATTAAAACCCCTACCCCCAAAACGGTTACATTTTTTGGAACGATATCTAAAAAAATGCAAATTTGGGGGCGAGCCTAATGAATTGGGTTTAAATTTAAGTCAAATTTAACATTAACCCGTACCCTGAAAAAAAACAAATTTTTATGGAAAAAACAATATTTACCCAAAAAAAAAATCCCATAAATAAGGTATTTACACGGGTTATTAGGGGGGCATTTTGCCAGATTTCACGGCTGCTGCCTCTGATATTAGCGAGATGCGCCCCTAAATTTCAGTAAACCACGACCATAAGAACTATGGATTATTCCTCTCCCCCTCGTACATGACAGCACTTATGGGGCCAGCAAGCTGCCGTCCCCCCCTCCCCTCCCCCCCGGCCTTGCGGAGTACGCTCGATCACGCGATCCCCAAAAAACCCCGGGGTAATTGCGGGGGGTACTGTACCCCCGCATTATGCCTATGAACAAACCCAAGGCTGGAAAAAACTAACTGTGTTTGTTGTTTTTTTTTTTTATTACAAAAATGAATTAAACATTTACAAAAAAAAATTTTTCATCACAAATTTCAATTTGTATTATACATCCCAAAAATTACAGACCGGAAGAAAAAAAAAAAAGGTTACAAATTAAGATATGCCAATACATGACGTAAAAAGTCATTTCTAAATAAAGAATAAGAGTGCTGGAGGGCAAAAAACATATTTATTTCATCACAGCACTAAAGTATAATGTTGTATGGACACAAAATACTGTACAATATCACTTTGAACTCAGATAAGTGCTATAGAAATGACTTGGTACAGAACTATTCTGTACCGTTGTGCATGGATAATAGACACTAAAATAGAGCAATACAGACATGAGACCAAAAAATAATTTGGAAGGCAGATTCATTGAATAACAGTGTTCCGGCAGACTCATATTCTTCTTGCAAATGGAGGGCAAGCCCATTAATGTTAACTATTCAAGGCCATATCTGAAAATGTCAATGCAATTTATAAGCACCTATTTATGGCAATCAGCTGGAGCATTTATACCATGCATATTGCTTACGTATCTCAGGAGCATTTGTGCGGTGGCCATAAACATTCATATGCTAACTGCAAACTGCTCTAAAGACAGATGAATAAATTGAAAAGAGAGATGAATATATCTTTCCATGACATAGACGAGGGCAATATGTGCTTATTGTTATTCAAAAAACTCTTGTGTACAAGCACTAGCATTGAGCTAATAGCCTTGTGAGATTCAGAGGGAACAGGAAATCTTAATTTTTCACATCTTCATTGCTGTAGTAGTAAATGAAGTGATACCGGTAAATACATGTTGTGGAATTGCTATTCATTCAATTTCTTCGCACAGTACAGTAAATCAGACTTCCATCATATGACAAAACTTAACAATGCTGTATTGACTCCATTGATTTACTTTGAGGTCCATCGAGATTCCACTGCAGTATGTAATATGCATGATGTCCTGTTCTTGTCCCTATAATGCAAACAACTATCAAGGCCAGAATGACGGGTAGGCAAAGGTAGGGGACCACTGCCTGTCAGTAAGAGGAGCAACCATGTATGAAGCATGCTCAGAAACTGTGCCCGCTCCATACATGGTGACTGCTGTTATTTACAACTGGCACCTGCCTTGAGCTGCAGGGATCGGAGATAATTCCAATTATAGTCATTTAACTACATACTGTAGATGCCATGCTTAACATGACCACGGCATTTTAGCAATTATTTGTGAAATAAAGTTATATTTTTAGACTATATTGGATTGATCTGCTGGTTGTTCCAATTTTGGAGTTTATGTATCATTGTGGATGTGGTGATCATCCTGTCCGTGCACCAGAGCCAGGTGAGCCAGCCATGTTTCTAACAGCCATATCTTGCCATTTCTTACTGAAAGAGGTATTCCCATTTAATTTATTAGCTTTAAACATATAGACTAACATAAATTAAGACTATTACCAAAGACATTGCTGTTCTGACTTTGTTGCCTTTCAGATTTAGAGCAGATCTTATCTCCTGTTTTGTATACAAGCGTCCCCAGTTACCAGCCACCTCTCTATGCACTTATAGACCAGGAAGGTGACATCACTCCTGCAAGATGGAGATTGTTTACATTACTTACAGACAAACTTTAAGGGCTTGTCCTCACGGTAGGGTTTTCAGTCAGTTTTACTGACGGTTTTTCGGATTTGAAAATCGTGTGTAAACCGACTGTCAACCTTTTACATTGATATTAAATAGAAAATCTGTGCAGCAGTCCACACTGAACGGATTTTCCGCCGATGGTTTTTGACACCGCTGGCATTCAGAAAAACTTACAACATGTTCATTCATCCGCCCAGTTTTCGCGCAGAACATGAACATGTGGGTATAAATTCTGCAAACCGCAGACAAAAGCCGTCCCTCTACATGACAAAAAAGACAAAAATACTGGTCGGAAAATCTGACTGGTATTTTGTCTTTGCCATGTGAACGCACCCTAACCCTTGAGAGCTCTGTAGCTTTGTGCAATGTTTAGACTAATAATCACTAATATCCTCTAACAGACTCAGCTAAGAATAGCAGAGCTGATATGCCAATCACTGCTGTAGACCCACCCACAACCTGAACAGGAAGTGAAGCTGGCTGTGAAGATCAGGCTCTGTGAAACAGCATGGTGAGAATACCCCTTTAAATCAATATTAGAAATAAAATTATTTACTGTAAGATGGCAAGACTGTGCAACTTTTTTGTTTTTAACAATTTGTGTATGTTACTTCAAACCTTTTTTATTCCCATTCACAGGGTGTGTGCTGTCTGCACCAAAATTAATTGCATAATAAAAAGCATCCCATTGTATTTCATGGAAAATCATCCTGTATATGTTGATTTTGCAATCCATAGTGCCAAAAAAATAAGAAAAAAGTGAAATGGTTCTTATTTTGTGCTGAATCCGATGTAGAATTTTTCTTATGTCACTTCAAAGTTAATCCTCTCTGAAGTCTTGTTCAAACTTTGGATATATTTGTGGATTTTGGTGAACAACACTGAAATCCATATCAATTCCACTTAGAAAAATGTGATATTATAACTAGTGTTTGAGCGATTATTATCGACAAAGTTGAAATCGGCACAGTTTTTATGGTGATCAGATTTTTTAGATCATGCGAAAAATTTAGGTTAAATCTGTGCATCATCTATTAAGATCGCGCCTTTTTCGGCGCTTCCTGTAATTTCGGCGGCCAGCAAATCAGATTACAGAATAGAGCAGGGTGAGATGTGTGTGCGACGTCATGACTGGGATGTGTATGGTTGCGATTGGCTGGAAAAATCACATGACCTCATTTTACATAGAACAGCGTTTCCTGTTCAGCCTCAGTGTCTCTCAGCGTCTCAGAGCAGAAGGACGTGCGCTCTGCTTGTGTCCAAACAGCTCAGCGAAATTATTATATTTCTTCACAGAGAAACCTCTACTATTAGCTGTGATCCTTACAATTTAGTTAGATTAGAGATTGGAAGATTTTATATAGTTAGGTAGAGAATTTTAAAGGAGCATCTACCGCTGTAAAGTCACGGGGGGGAGCGGAGGGGGGGCCCCGCGGGCGAACACAGACAAGCTCTATAAAGAATACTGGATAAAGTTCACCAAGACTTAGTGTAGACATTGCAATAGCTTTATTATTAACAGTTTTCTTTAAACATGTTTATTGATATTGACATGTACAGATATGAAAATCAATATAATCAAAAGAGTAGATTCATAACGGTTACACAAAGGATGGTAGAACTATTCGATATCATCAGGTAGAAATCAGTACATGTTCAGATGAGCATGAGAAGCAGTAAAACAGAAAACAGTAAACAACTAACCGAGGTTATATTATGAGCAAATATTGGTAGAAAAAACATGAAATCAATAATACAGGTGTTATAAACCTTCAGGTGAGTAATACCTGTAGGAAATCCAAGTATCCCATAGAGAGCGTTTTTTGTGAGAGTAAAAAGGGGGATCAATAAACCCTTATTCACAGGCGACAAAAATTTAAAACGGGGGGATAACCCCCCAAATAAAAGGGCCTTAGGGTCCTTCCAGGATATGCTATAGCTTTCTAGGGGGAAATTAATAAAAAGAACTTTCTGTAAACCCGGGGGTATCTCAGTAAAATTTATTCAAGATGAATTCTGGGAAAGCTGAAAATGATCCCAATTTTTTTCTGTAAAAAAAGGCCCAATGCCTTCCCCAAAACTTTTTAATTAGGGGGCAACCCCACCAGAAAAAACAGGGGCCCTTGCTGCCCGATCTTTTCCAAAAAAAAATTGAAAGCCGGGAACATATGGGCTATCTGGTATGGTAAGTCCCACCTAAGTTGAATCTTGCATGGTTTCTTGATGTTTTGGCAATTTGGAAAAACCCTTGGGGGGGGATAGATTGTCCGGGTTCCATTGCTCTATGGAAAAGGTCGGGTTTTTATTTCCCCCCCATTTGGGTCAGGGTGGAGAATTTACCTTGAGTCTTGCCCATAAAATCATTTTAAAGAAAGGGGAGAGCCCTTTTTTTCCCCTTTTTTTTTTAAATTGAAGTTGGGGAAAAATCTGAGAGGAATATTCGAGTGGGGGCCAACGAAAAATTTGTATCATGCCTAATTGGGATACTGAAAGAACATTTGAGGTAGGGAATTGTAATTTTGGGCAGGTCTTCAAGGTTTTTAGTCCCTGTCACACAAAAAATGCTCAATTGATTTTATTTTGATTCATCCAAGCAGAAACGAAATTTTTGGATTTCCAACAACGTAAGGAAAAGGAGAGAGATTGTCCCCAATTTAAAGAGAGAAAAATAGAATGCTTATTAAATTGCTAACCAGCTCTTTTTTTTGGGAGATGAGTAAAAATGTAAGGGAAATTTTTATGTTTCAATCTATTTTGATTTTTAAAATGAGATGTTTTTTTGCAAGCAAAAATATTTTTTTTGGGTTTTAAGTACATCTCTCCAAAGAAAAAGAGCGTTTGAAGGGCAAATTTAACCCCTTAACATTATAGTAAGAAGTTTAAAAGACAGAATAATGGGAAAAGCACCATGAGCTACGATGACATTGTTAGTTTAAAACCCCTGAAAAAAAGAGGGTTACAACAAGAAAAAAAGTAGAATTTACCCACATTATGAACAAGAACCAAAAAAAAACATCGCAATAAAAGTCATTGCAAAAAATAATTTTTCCCAAAAAAGGAAAAAAATTTGGGGGCAAAGCCCGCCTTGAACCTAAAAAGGAAGGAACAGTTTCAAAAAAAAAAAAAATAATAATTCTAAATGAGTAAAAGCATGGAGTCCCATCAGGAGCCCCTAGGGGTAGCACAACCAAAAGGATATGAAGGACAATCCCCCAAAGCTTGGTCACTGTGGAAGGTTTTTTGGGACCACAAGGGGGTGACATCTCTGGAGTGCATGCTTCTAGGGAAGGACGGGTTTCTTCAGGAAATCAACTTCCGCTTTTTTAAAAAAGAGAAAGCCTCTGGGGGCTAAAAATGAATTGGGTACCATCTCTAAAACGATAAGCTTGACGGAAAAACCCCCATCTGTATAAATATTCTTTTCCCGTAGAAGTTTTGGGTGAAACTGGAACTCCCGTCTTTTGGCATGGTTACTGCTGAAAGGTCGGGAAAAAGGGGAAAATTTTTGGAACGTTCGGGTTTTTTTATCATTTTCGAGGCTTTTAAGAAGTTTTTCTTTTGTTTTGTAAAATGGATCCAGCAAATATGTCCCTCGGACGGGGGTGGTAGATTTTTCGTTTTGGGACCCTATGTATCCGTCTTTGTCAGCCCCTGTTGATTTACACCCGCAGTACTAAAACCCATAAGGTCGTTAGGAAAGTATTTAGTGCTCAGGGGAAACGATTGGGGATGCCACGGACTCTGACATTGTTTGCGGCGAGCCCTATCTTCTGGGTCGAATTTTGGTTTAAAGAGCTGCCCCTTTCTTCCAGTACACTATTGGCGTTGAAGGGAAATTCAAGGGTTTTCCTTATTGTATTTTGTATAGCCCCAAATTGGTGTATTTTCAGCCTAATGGAACAAAAAAAACCACATCACACAGTTGTATGCTGAATGAGTTCTGAAAGTTTATTTCCAAAGCATTGAGTTTTAAACCTTTTCGGCTACTTCCAAAAGATCATAAATTAGTATTTTTAATTAGTGTCATACAATGTATAGAAAACATAAATTTGTGAAATAACAATTAGTCTTTCTTTAAAAAAAATAACAAGAAAAAAACTATACTATTTTTTCATAAACCAACATTGTTTGAAGGCGCCCCCTGAGAATTATTAGACATTTATGTCTTTCCCAAGGCCCCATGAGTATGAAACACTAAAAAATTTTTCTTGTTTTTCTGGGGGCCCCAATAATAAAGGAATCCAATGTTGCACTTTAATTATAATAGGAATATCTTCACTTTTACCCCCTTTAAATTTTAGGGTAATAGCCCTTTTTATAAATGAATACAAAAATGGAAGGCAATACAAAATGAGATAGAAAAAAGGGATTCCTAACAGCGTGTTTTGGCTTATGAGAGGCAGCAAAATCCGCATCTTAGTCTCAAAGGGCCGTTCGTGATGCAAGAGACGATTTTCTTGTCTTAATTCTCCCATCATTTGCTTCAGGTCGATTTATAAAGGGGGGAAAGTGGGGAAAAAGTTGATGAAGCGATGCAAAAGGTGGAGGTTGGGGGTCCCAAAGTACCTGCTATCTAAGTCCACTGATTCTGATCTTAAGAAGGATGGGGGAGGATGGGGGAGGGAATGTGGCCCCCTTGGCGAAGAGGGGCTGTGATGATGGAAAATAATTCTGGAACTTAGTGGGTTGTTGGATTTTTCTTTGTAGTGCCCCCCATTTTTGGAACGTGAGATTTTAAAGACGGGCGGGCTTTAAAAATTTTAAATTAATTAAAGCTGAATGTAAAAGGGTTTTTTGTTGTTGTTTTCTTTTTCCTCCCGTCCCTTTTTTTTACAGGTAGTGATAGTATGAAAACGCTTTTAAATAAGCAGCAAAAAAAGGATACTTCGGCCGGGGATTGTAAACATCCAAATTTTAGGTAAAGTTCTAGAGGAAGTGTAAGCACTTGGTGAGTTCACGGTCCATGCATGAATAAAAAATGCTTTTGTCAGGGGTGTATGGGGGATGCAAGAAAGCCTATAAAAGACTCGGCTTAATGGGGGAAAACTTTGGATTAATACTGCAGCGGAATTAGCAGAAAATCCTGACAGTGGAGGGGATCGGACACTTTAGGTTTTTAAAATGACACTGAGCACAGATTCGCTGAGAAACTCCTAAAATGATTCCTGCCACCAGGGTTCCCAAAAGTGCAGAGTCCAGTGACTGAAAAAGCAAGTTCTATATAGAACTGTATGGAGGCTCAGAGAAGGTTAAATAGTCTCAGACTGGATTGTAGGCTTCGAGGGGTATTGGCATGACTCAGCAGGAAAGTTCTGTAATGGGGAAGTGGGCACTGCTGGGGTTTCACGACACAGCACAGCACTGTGATTTAATAGCCCAAAATTCTCTTTAGCACCAGTGCTTTCCAGAGGGGGGCAGAAAAAAATTTTTATAAAGCGGAATTGCTTAGTACTTTTTAGGGGTTTTCAGTGGGCCACACACCCCGGGAAAAGGGTAGTGTTACAAGCCCCTTAGTAATTTGGGGGAGGTTCCCCGATTTTATTTTGCTTCAGCTCCAGTGCCATTTAAGATACAGACCCCAGTTTTCACAGAAACAAGATATGTTCATGTCCCCCGAGGTTTTTTTTAGTTTGCAGGGTGGTTTTAAATGGTTTTTTGGGGTGCAGAAAGGAGCTGTAGATGGGAGCCACCAGGGACAGGTTGCTCACATCCTTTGGGCAGGCCACGCCCCCCAAAAAGTTTTTTTTGAAATTTTCCTAGATATTGGCACCTGAACTTATAGGGTACTATCTTTTCAGAACTGCAGGTCCTTTGTTAGGTCAAAAATCCCCCTTTATTATCAGTAACATTTCAGAAGGGGTTCTTTCAATTTTGCCCCTTTCCCTTTGTTGAATATCCCCCTTGTATTAAATTTGAATCCAGCAAGTCAGGACAGGGTTGATGGTGCCAAAAAAAAACCTTTTTAAAATCCAAATAAAAATTTTAGATACGTTTTTTTGACTTTGGCCCTACAGCTTTGTTCATTTAGGCACCTTGCACTTAAATGGAATACTGCAAATTTTTTAGTCACCCAAGGGGAATTTTAGGGCCAAAAAAAACCTTTATTATCCCAAACATTTCAATACGTGTTTTTTTCACTTTGGCGCAGGCCACTTTGTTGAAGATCTCTTTGAGTTAAATTTGAATACATAAATTTTTTAGACACCACAGGTGAATTTATAGGTGCCAAAAAAATACCTTTTATTATCCGAATACATTACAGATACGTTTTTTTTCACTTTGGCGCAGGCCAGCTTTTTTGATAGACACTTTGGCAGTTAAAATTTTAATCAGCAATTTTGTAGTACCACAGGGAATTGATAGGGGCCAAAAAACCTTTTTTTTTT
>JAODAL010081714.1:0-11811 GCA_025379985.1 Phyllomedusa bahiana | reverse complement strand
CATATGGGATTGTATCCGTGACCCTCAGATCACGATAAACAGAGAACAAACAATACAGGGCGAACGTGTGCTTGGTCTCTATGGAAATGTTAGTCCTATCCCCGGCAAAATCCCCAATTCTTTGCGGGCATGGTGGAATCAAGACAGCCGGGAAGTGTTTCTTTCACTTCTGGATTGGATTGGTGGGGGCCCAGGGATGCCAATTAAAAGTGCAGCGCCGACCGGGAAGAAGATATACATCAGGTAGCAAAAGGGGTTTAATCACCGTGGGAGGAGTGAGCTCTGGCTGCAGGTGATGTGGCATGAGGCCAGCGGTAATACACCGCTGTTCCCATGTCGCGATTGTGCGGGGTTTGCTTGTGAGCCCGCACAATCTGCAGGACGTACCAATGTCTCCATTTGTGGGAACACACTTCCTGCTATGACGTATGAGTTTGTCCAATGGCGGGAAGGTGTTAATGATATGTCTTGAACTGTAATATGAAGGATTGTACGTGGATTAGATTGCTCGGGGTGACTGGTGCTCATTCAATCGGATTTCTATTATAAAAAGGTCCCTGAGCCCGGAACACCCATTGTATGTACTCCAAGAATTTATAAGTAAATCCAGAACCAATCCACAGCCTTAATCAAAATTGGGGTGCCCCTTTAATGCCATTAAGGCTGTTTCTTTTGGTATAGGCGATGGTGAACACGGAGTCTCAGGGTTTAACATTGCAAGGCCAGGCTGCGGCAGATTTATGGTGAGACTTGCAGCACTGGGAGGTGTTCTGCTGTCATACCAGGCTCCAGGTGAAGTGTGCACATCATGTGTTAAGCCTGGGGAGTCTGGTGGGCAAGTGACATATGTCAAGTGACTGTAAATAGTCATGGCAAGTGGTAAATAAATCCTAGATCAAATGTTTGCCAAGCCACTCTGTGATAAGCCAAGTCCCCAAAGCCACGCCCTTTTTTTCTTACTGTGGCCGTTATTTATGGTTAAAGGTGGCGCCCACCTCAGCAGCAGAGCATTAGTACTTTAGTTCTTCATCTTTGCTGTCCCCCCTCCTTCCTTTCCTTCTTAGTGAGTTACTCCTTCCCCCAGGAAATTTGATTGTACTTATCCTGTGTTATCCTTATCTTGCAGGCTGTGTGATCCCCAGACACAAAGAACCTGAGGCAAAAAGAGAAGACAGGTTAGACTCTCAGACTTCTCTAAGAATGGATTTACATTGCGCTGTGGGCCTGTTGCGATCTCTGTGTACCCATTTCTAAAACTAAAAAAGGTATCCCAACAATTCCAGCAACAAATCAGGGACAATAGTGCAAACATACTTTTAAAATACATTTGCAGTGTCTTGGGAACATAAACATTTTCTTTGCCGGACAAAAGGGCACGGTTGGTAGCGCTATTTTGTCCGACACAAAACCTTATTTTATTTTTACATGCTCTAGCTGTGTAAGGGCTTTTTTTGGAGGATACTTTGTATCTGTTAATGGTACCATTTGTCTGACCACACAATGTATTGGAGAGCAAAAAAATAAAATCTTTGGTGGAAGGCAATTTTAAAAAAAAACTAAATTGTGCAATTTTTGGAGAGGTTTGAGTGGCATTAATGACATTATCTGTATTCTGCAGATCCTAACAATTTCAGCAATAAGAAATTTGTAGCGTTAGTTATGCTGTACTTCTTTTAAACAAAGACTTTTTAAAAAAAAAATTGCTCTGCATCTCCATTTTCTGCAAACAATAAATGTTTTATTTTTACATCTGGACCTGAGTGAAGTGTACTTTTTATTAATACTAATTTGTGACTTTTTAATATCTTTAAATTCCATGTCTACCAGGCAGACACAGTGATACTAATTATGTTACGTAATAGGTTTTATGGTTTATTTTTTATATGATCAACAGGAAAAGGATTTTGTAATTTTTTAAAATAATTTTTTAGATTTTTAAAACTTTTTACAATTTTTCTTTTATTGTATTTTCAGTCCTCCTTGGGGACTTGAACATCAATTACATGCTAACTTGTACAGCAGTATATGGTTATTTCATTGATCTCCTATTACACTCTGCCTATGACCTATGGCAGGGTATAATAGAAGTATAATCCTGGCAGCCATGGAGTCCTTCCTTAAGTCTCCAGCTGCTACTGAAACCAAATGGTAACACCTGCTGCATATGAACCGGGCTCAGTAAATGAGCCCACCTCAGAGTCCCACAACATGCATTGTGATATTTTTTTTTCATAATTTCTGATGGAAAATGTGATAGAAGAGACAAACGGAACCTCTGAAGCAAATGTAAACCTGGCCTTATATAGAGACTGAAGCATAAAAGTGGCCAAAGGGTCCTTCCACAGACCCCTTCACTTAAAATTCTACTGAACCATTAATTTGTCATTAATGATATTGTTAACACTGTGGGACATCATGGACTCCCTATGACCTGTGTGTACTTGTCTTCCTCCATTACAGGTTACACATTATAAACATGAAACCCTCAGCTCAGTCGGCATCTCAAAGGCGGCGAAACAGAGCAGCCGCAGCCAGCTCATCGCATGCAATGCAGGAGCCGCAGGACTTCTCAAATCCAAGACAGGAGCGGGCAGCCCCATCCCATGGCAATCAAGAGCAGACAGACCCTTGTCATGGAAGGCAAGAGAATGCAGGCCTGTCCCATGGAAGGCAAGAGAGGGCTGGCCCGTCCCATGGAAGGCAAGAGAGGGCTGGCCCGTCCCATGGAAGGCAAGAGAGAGCTGGCCCGTCCCATGGAAGGCAGGAGCAGGCTCGCCCATCCCATGGAAGGCAGGAGCAAGCTGGCCCATCCCATGGAAGGCAGGAGCAGGCTGGCCTGTTCCATGGAAGGCAGGAGCAGGCTGGCCCATCCCATGGAAGGCAGGAGCAGGCTGGCCCCTGTTCCAAGGAAGGCAGGATAGGCTGGCCTGTTCCAAGGAAGGCAGGAGCAGGTTGGCCATTCCAAGGAAGGCAGGAGCAGGCTGGCCCATCCCATGGAAGGCAGGAGCAGGCTGGCCCGTCCCATGGAAGGCATGCGCAGGCTGGCCTGTCCCATGGACGGCAGGATCTGGCTGGCCCGTTCCTTGGAAGGCAGGAGCAGTCTGGCCCATTCCATGGAAGGCAAAAGAGGGCTGGCCCATCCCATGGAAGGCAGGAGCAGGCTGGCCCGTCCCATGGAAGTCAGGAAAAGGGTGGGTCCTCACAGGAAGGTCAGGAGAGTGGCCCATCTCTCCTGCCAGGAAGGGCGTAGGAAAAAGACTGTCCCTCCCCAAGGAGGAGCAGGCGGCCACCCCATGGAAGGCAGGAGCAGGCTAGCCCGTCCCATGGAAGACAGGAAAGGGTGGGTCCAACACAGGCACGTCAAAATGAGAGAGTGCAAGCATCCCATCATCATCGCTACCGTCCAGGAACTCGGGCGCTCATGGAAATAAGAAAATATCAATCCTCCACCAACCTACTCATTCAGAAAGCTCCGTTCTACCAGATGGTGAGGGAAGTGTGCATGAATTATTCCCGAGGTGTGACTTTTATGTGGGAGAGTAGAGCACTAATGGCGCTGCATGAGGCATCCGAGGCTTTCCTTGTTCATCTCCTGGAAGATTCCTATCTGTGTACCCTCCATGCCAAGAGGATCACCCTGCAAAAACATGATATACAGCTGGCACGTAGGATCCGTGGTCGTCAAGATGGACTGGGCTAATTTGTATTATTTGGGTGGTTGTGCCTATAGTTATGTGTTATTATAAGTTGACTTTGTTGTTTTTGGTGTGTATTGTTTCTTCATTTTAGGCATAACAGTATCTGATAAGTAATGTCATGCCCTGTTTGTAGACAGATGCTGAACAGCAAGCATATCACAATGCCCACATCATACCCCAGGGCCGGGACGATGCTTAGGCAGAGGTGGGCGGTCGCATAGGGCTCCAGCTCTGCCAGGAAGAAAGGGGGCGCAGTTTAATATGTAAAAAATTTTAAATTCCCGGGGCAGCGACGCAGGCAGCAGCCGTTTACGGGTTTGCTAGGGGAAAATCCAAAACAAGTGCCCCCCCCCCTTCATTTTTCAGGCATCTGGGGAGAAGGCGGAGGGGGCAGGGGGAAAGAAAAAATTTTCATTTTCCCCCCTCCTTTTTGGGGCGGGCCCGGGGGAAAGTGAAAAGTCGGGTTTTGTGATTGCTGCTGTCCCCGAGCTTATGCAGAGACCCTGGGGCTGATTTTTGAACTGATGAAACCTCTCCTGTACAAACACTGATAAGAAGCTAGGAGAGGATTTCATCAGTTCCCCTTTTGACCCCCAGTGTTTGCCCCCCCAATTTGTGGGTTCTCCAGTTTCCCCCTATTTTAAACCCCTCGGGTTTAGCCGGCCCATTGCTTTTGGATTCCACACTCACGGGAGCAGGCAGGCTAAAAGTACCCCCTTTCCCCCCAAATTGTAACCTACTCCCCCCACTGCAACTAGTTATACAGTAAGGCTTGTCCCCACGGTACATTTTTTCATACCAGTTCTCGGTTTTGAAAACCGTCTGTAAAGCGGCTGATAAACTTTTACATGGACCTTAATGGGAAATCCGTGCAGCGATCCCCCGGTTTTCGGACGGAAGATGAACATGTCTATGTGAAGGAGGAGGGCTTCTCTCCGCAAACTATTGAGAAAAGCCGTCCCCCTGCAGCCATGTGCACGGCACGAAAACAGGACAAATACCGGTCGGATAAACTGACAGGTATTTGTCCTGTGCCGTGTAAATGTCCCCTAAGGCTATGTCTACGCTGCATCAGACAAAAAAAGCCCAAAAGCGGCTGTTTTATTCCTGAGGCACGTTCGTAAATACGTCCGGATTTACCATTGGTAAAAATGAATAATTAGCTTAGAATTGCTACCAATGGGAAATCCGGATGTATTTACGAACGTAAATACGTTCGTAAATATGTCCGGATTTCCCATTGGTAGCAATTCTAAGCTAATTGTTCATTATTTTAGGCTGAGATGGTGATGTATTTGCGGATGGACATGCATCCGGAAATACGCCAAGAACTATGCCCGGGGAACATAGAAATCCTGCTTGGAGAACCACAGGTCCCAGCCAGACCTGTGCTGTGCTAGCTCTTGCTGTAGATTTTAAATAGAATAAAAGGTGAAAGAAGAAAAAATACATCTTAATTTTTTAATAATAATAATATAAAAAAAATGAACATCAGTACAACATCAGCATTGGCTTATTTAACCCCTTCAGGACCCAGCGTTTTTTTTTTGTGACACATTCGTTTTTCCCTCCTCGCCTTCTGAAAGCCATAACTTTTTCCACCTGAATAGACACATGAGGGCTTTTATTTTGCAGGACAAGATGTACTTTCTAATTGTGTTATTCACTATACTATAGCATATACTGGGAAACCGCAAAAAAAATTCCAAGTGGGACAAATTGTGAAAAAAAACGTATTTTTGCCATGTTTCTGGGTGATTTGCTTTTACAGCGTTCAATCTTCGGTAAATATAATGTTTTATCTGTATTCTACAGGTTGTTATGCATCCGGCAATACCAAACATGTAGGGTTTCCATTATGATTTGGTACCGTAAAAAAATTCCAATCATTTTCTATTTTTGACATTTGCGCTGTGGTGCCAGTTTGTGGACCAATAACTTTTTTGTACTAACACCTACGGACGTCACTGAGGGTGCATTTTTTTGCGGGCTGAAGTGTAATTTTTATCGCTAGTAGTTTGGAATGCATACAAATTTTTTGATCATTTTTATTCATTTTTTTGAGTGACGTAAAATTACCAAAAAACGCAATTTTGGCGTTTGGAATTTTTTTTCTTCAACGGTGTTCAGCGTACTGGATAAATGATGTTATATTTATATAGATCGGACTTTTTTGAACGTAGCGATACCAAATATGTGTAACTTTTTTTTATTTTAATGATTTTATTTGTAAAAGGGGGCAAGGGGGGGGTGATTTGAACTTTTAATAGTTTTTTTGTACTTTAAAACTTTATTTATTTATTTTTTTTATTTGTAAACATTTAGTCCCCCTATGGTCCCTTGAACACTAAGGGGCGCGATTGTTTAATACAACCTAATGCATTGCATAGGCAATGCATTAGGGTGTACAAAGATGGCGGTTTCCCCCTTTTCCCTTTGTCTGCGGACGGAAGTGGGGCAAAACCGGCCAGGGTAAGTGATGGGGACTCAAAAGGCTCCCCCACCACCATGCCCAGTCGTCGGATTGGCGCAGCATAGCTGCGCTGATGCCGATGACCGTAACGATCGGTGCCATCTTTGCCGCGGTGTCTGATGGGTTAAACAGCGCCAACGGGCAGAGCCACCTGCCGGCGCTGTTACTGCCGGGTGTTAGCTGCGATTAGCCGCTAACAACAGCGGCTGTGCGGGGGGGTCGCGGAGCGACCCCCCTGCAAAGCTCTTAGCGGCCCGGGGGACGTATCATACGCCCAGGGTCTTGAAGGGGTTAATGAAAAAATTAGTTTAATTCTCTCCTTTTTTTAAGACCTTTTATAGCTAATATTTCTTTCGTTTCAGATCTTATATATTTATCTTTATTCATTCATTCATTTTATAGACAACTCTTTGTTATTATTGTACTGTTGTTACTGTATTGTTTTGCCCCATTATAATAAGTTCTAGCTTCACTGCGCCTCCTCCGACTCAAGTAGACCACTTTGAACTAGGTCTGCCTGTCGGAGCTGTAATGCGCCTCACTTTGCCGACCGACATTCATACATGCGTCGGTGATTTCGAATCTGGTGCGTCCCTTCCTCAGAACGCCCACAGTGCGCCCATTGCACGCCCCTGCACGACTCCAACAGTGGAGTCGGCACAGTGAGGCGCAGTATACGCCTGAAATCAGGCACAATTACCGATCATACATGTCTCCCTAGCTGTTTAATACATGATTTACCATGTTCTGTATATATATATGTTTCTCTATATGTATATATATATACAAACAATAGAAAAAACTACTCCTTTAAAACATACCTTTTAATAACACTCAATTTAAAATATATATCCGGGACACCACAAAAAAGGGATAATACCCTAAGCTGTCATCTACACCATGAAACCTTATAGTACCTGCCACAGCGGAGGGCACTGCCCCCATAAGGGCGACCCCGTAATAAGTCCTACGCTTTATCCTATTTTTAAAGTCCGCCTATATATTGCGAGGTGAAGTCAAAAAGGAAAAATACAGCTTGATTGGCAATATGTCTACCAGAACGGCGCCAAGGTCGGCGCTAATGGCCCTCGAATAATGAATCAGACTACTCCCACTAGGAAAAATGAAAAGAATACCCTCAATTAGACCAACAACAAAGTCAAAGGGTATACAAAAGTGCCAATACTTTTCTGCGCCATTCAACCCAAATGGTAACTGCGGTTTAATAGGGCGATGAAACCCCAAACGCCAGAGTGGATAATATGCTAAATTTAACCCAAACGCATTTCATCCCTTCAAGGATTCTCAGTGGGTCAAAAGATAAAGCAAAAACATCCATTCTGAAATCTCCAGTCTATTCTATCACAGGATTCCGTGGAGGTCCCCAAAAAGGAGTTGGTGTATCTCCAAATGATGGGAACTCACATGGTGATGTGAATATACAGCCATTTTGGTATACCTGTGACTTTTTGGTCACTTTTCTTCAATTTTAGGGGGATGTGAAATTACCAAAACCCCAAAATTTTGGCATATTTTTTTTTTTTCTATTATGGTGTTTAGCGTACAGGATGAATGATGTTATATTTTAATAGATCAGATTGTACGCAGTGATACCAATTATGTCTAACTTTTAATTACATTTTTTTATTTGTAAAATGGCAAACGGGGGGGGCCATTTGACACTTTTAATATTTTTTCTATAATTGGGTAGAGGAGGGCGCCATTCGACACTTCTGCCTAGGGCAACAAAATGTCTTGTCAAGGCCCAGTCATACCCTCACTAGCTGCCAAACCCAGCATACAACAACTCACAGAGGGGTCATATACCTTTAACCATTTAAGGCCTATGCCTGGTTTGGACTTAAGGACCAAGCCCTTTTTTCAAATCTGATGTGTCACTTTATCGAGGAATAACTTTTAAATGGTTTTACCTGTTCATTTGAATTTTAGATTGTTTTTATGAGACACATTGTACTTTACAGGTTAACTTACCAATTAATTTTTATCGAAACAATCCTTGTTTATTTGTGAAAAATATCAAAATTTTGTGAACATTTGGAAAAATTTGCCATTTTCAAAGTTTAAAAAATTCTGAGTGTAAGACAGATAGTCATACCCAACAAATTAGTAAATAACGAATATCTACCTAAAGTCTACTTTATGTTGGCATCATTTTATAAACAATCTAATTTTTTTAGGACATTAGGAGACTCTTAAATTTTGTAGCAAATTTTAACATTTGCAAGAAAATTTTTAACACTGATTTTTTTAAGGACCAGTCCAGTTCTGATGTGCTTTTCAGGGGCCTTATTTAGACACCCCATTTAAATTACTCCATCTAAGAAAATGCACCCCCCAAAGGGATTCAAACAACACTTATAAATTTTTTTATCCCTTTGACATTTCACAGAAATTAAAGCAAAAAAGAGGTAAAATTTAAAAATTTCACTTTTCTTGGATTTTAAAATTTTTATCTTATTTTGGAACCCGGTATTGTAAAGGAATTGCAATCAATATTGATTCCCCGTTTCCGACTTTTTTAAAGGTTTTCCCCTATGTGGTCCTATTCGCTTTTCCCCTTACCAATGCCTCAGGTAGGGGAAAACATATGGATTTTGGGGTCTCATTTTATTAGGAATATTTTAGGGCACTATTCCAACTAAGGGTTTAAAAAACTTAATAAACCCCCGTAAAAAGACCTATTTTGGGAAAAAAATACCCCCTTAAGGAATTATATCCGAGGTTTGCGTGAGTTTATCGATACTAGGTGTTGAAAAGATTTTTTTTTAACATTAGGGGGGTGAAAAAAAAAATTTTATTTTATCCATTTCGCAGTTTAGTGAAAACGTTTAATTTTTAAGGAACCTGGAAAAAAGAGCACCCGAAATTTATTCGTTTTTCTTAAAGGTCGCAGTACCCTACATTGGGTGAAAAATGTGTTTTTGGGAACCATGGCAGGTAGAGATGGGGAATTTTAAAAAATTCGATTCGGTCATTCGCGAATTTTCCGACAAAATTTTTTTCGGTTCCCGAATTTTCGGGGCGAATAATAAAAAACAGCTATTCCAGGCTGCCAGAGCCTGCAGGGTGCCTGTAGAAAATTTTGCCATGCTTAAATATAAAGGGAGCTTGGTTTGGTCTTCATACATGTTGTGTTTTAGTATGAACCCAGATGACTGCCGCCGCTCTTAGAATACTTCACTTAAAAATTTGGGCATTAAGAGGGAAAAAACCAAAAAAAATGAAGGGGAATTAGCCTGATAAAGTCATGCCAGCGAAAGCGGGAAAAAAACAAGCTGAGGTTGGTGGCAATATTAGTGAAGAGTAGGGAGGTGACGGGGCAGCAGAGAAGATGGGGTCAGACAGTGGACAATGACATTTTTGGAGGTGGCAAAAACGGGGAGGGCCACGGACTTTAAAAGACACAGTGTAAAGGTCCGGCAGCAGTGCATAGGTCAAGCAGTGAACAATACATTTGGAGGGGGCAAAAAAAGGAGTAGGCCCAGGTGGACAATGACACAGTGTGGAGGCCGGCGCAGCAGCATGAGGTCAGCGTGGTACAATGAACATTTGTGGAGGGACGGCAGCAGCGATGAGGTCAGGGAAAGTAGAAAAATAAATTTTGGAGGGGAAAAAACGGAGTAGGAAAGGAGTGCACAATGACAAGGTGGAGGTCACGCAGCGCGCATGAGGGGGGCAGTGGCCGTGTTTAGAGGTGGCAAAACGTAGTAGGCCACAGAGTGTCAAATGACAGAGGTGGGGTTACAGAAAAAAGCGCATGGGGGTCAGAGAGTGGCACAAGACATTCTGGAGGGGCAAAAAAACGGATTTGGCAGTTAAATGCACGTTGAGGCACGGCAGCAGCTGCATGGGTCAGGCAGTGGCACGATGACATTCTGGAGGTGGAAAAAACAGTGTGGGCCCGGAGGGGCACAATGACAGAGAGTGGGGTCCAGAAACGCGGCATGGGGTCAGAGAGTGGCACAATGACCAGTGTGGGGGTCCGGCAGCAGCAGCATGAGGTCAAAAGTGGAAAACAATGAAACACAGGTGGGGGCACGCAGCGCAAATGACGTGGCTGGCCAAGACATTCTGGAGGTGGCAAAAACGGAGGGGGCGCAGGTAGCACAATGCACAATGTGGAGGCACGGAAGCAGCAGCATGATTCAGACGGGGACAATGACATTCTGGAGGGGGCAAAAAACGGGGGAGTGGGCCCACAAGTGGACAAGACAGATGTGGGGGGTGGGCGGCAGCCACAGCGCATGGGTCAAAAGGGGGACAATGACTTTCTGGAGGTAAACAAAAATGGAGTGGGCCACAGAGGGCACAATGACACAGTGTGGTGTCAGTCGCGGCAGTGAGTCAACAGTGGAAAAGACTTTGGAGGTGGAAAAAACATAAAAGGGCCCACAGATGGCCAATGACAGAGAGTGGAGGCAAGCAGCGCATGAGGTCAGAGAGGGAAATGAACAGTGTGGGGGGCACAGCACACCAGCATGAGGTCAAAGGGTGCACAATGACACGTGTGGGGGGCACGGGCAGCAGAAGGGTCAGACAGTGCACAATGCCCAAGTTTGGAGGGCAGGGCGCACAGATGAGGCAGGCGTGGGAAGACATTCCAAGGTGGAAAAAAAACGGGGAGTAGGCAACGAGTGGAAAAATGACCATTTTGGGGGAGGTCAGGAGCAGCCACAGCGCAAGCATAAGGTAGCATGGCAAAATGAATTCTGGAGGTGGCAAAAATGGAGTAGGCACAGGTGGCACAATGACACAGTGTGAGGACACGGGGAAAGGCCACCGTATGATTCGACGTGGCACGTGACATTTGGAGGTGGCAAAACTGGAGTGGGCCAAAGAGTGGGCACAATGACACAGTGTGGAGGTCACAGAAACAGAGCGGGAGGTCAGACGTGGCAATGAATTCTGGAGGTGGCAAAAAAATTGGCCCACAGAGGGGCCAATGCCCCAGTGTGGAGGCCCGGGCAGCCCACAGCCACAGAGGTCGACAGGGGAAAATTTGACATTTGGAGGTGGCAAAAACGGGATAGGCCACAGAGCGGCACAAGAACAGTGTGGATGTCGGGCCCAGCAACACCAGCAGCAGCAGAGGTCATAGGTGGCACAAGACAGAGGTGGAGGTGGGGGGGCAATACCAGTCCCTGGTAAAGTGGTTAGGGGTAGATGGAGAAATTGTCACAGTGTGGGGCCCTCGGGGGGGTGGCGGCATCAGAATATGGCTGGGCGGGTATTTAAAACCCAATCTTTCTCACATTTTGGGGTTGGGGTCGGGGCTGATGTAGTCTGACCCTAAGGCATTGGTGGGGAAAACCCCTGGCCCGATCCACGCCTGATTTCACTTGAAAAAGGTCAGTGTTCCAATTTCCCTGGAAAAAGCGGTTCTCCTTTGGGGTACGTGGCCCCCTCCTCGCACTGAACACCCGCTCTGATGCACACCACTGGCGGCAGGACAGCTTCTCCACGAAACTCGGCAAGTTGCCATACATGATTTTGGGCTGCCCTGTGCCCCAGCGAATCTTTTAACGGGAGGGCAGAGTGGCCAAGAGGAAACCACCTTTGGTTGGGGACTGCCCCATCCTGCTGCTGCGGCTGCTGCGATTGCCTCCTACTAGGCGGGTG
>JAODAL010081713.1:0-11811 GCA_025379985.1 Phyllomedusa bahiana | reverse complement strand
CAGGACTGAAGCAAGTACATTTTGTATTTGGGCAGAGTTTTTTTCCAAAAACCCCTTTCTTTTCAAGATATTCCCCTAGAAAAAAATAATTCTAATCCTAGTTGCTGGTTGGAAATTATAGGGATTTAAGAAGACTTGCGATTTGCTGTCTTTGGAGTACAGTTCTTCAATAAGAAACTGTCAAGAAAGCATGACCTTTTTAATATTTATCTTTCTGAACATGGAGCAAACTAGAGGTGGTAATCGAGCAAGGAGGGGTGTAGGACGCGTAGCTAGAGGTACAAGCAAGAAGTTGCTCCTTCCAGTGGTCCGGACAACGCACAAGCGAGCACATCATCAGTTGCAGGACCGTTAGGCCTGTCATCACTTGGTCGGTTCCTGTGAATCTTAGTACTGAAGAGTGTCGCCAATCTGTTCTTCAGTGGTTAACACAACCTACATCCAGCGGTTTTACCTCCTCATCCTCTCAGTCATGGCCACACATGTCGTCGTCATCATCATCAGTCCAACCTGAAGCAAACAAAGCCCAAATGTCAACCAATGTACAGACCACTGTGGATAATCCATATTCTGAAGAGCTCTTTGATGACACAATGCGGTTGGGGTCAGAAGCCATTTCAAAAGATCAAGAGGATGACTTTGTCTGCTCTGATACCCAATCGCTGATGCCCTCAGAGGAGGAGAAGGAAGCTGGTTCCTCTCTTTCCGCTGGAATTGCCATTTTAAGGTGCAAAAATGACAAACAAAAGAGGCAAAAGGTGTGGAACCCGATATATGTTCTCCAGACCCGTCCTTAACACGGTTCTTCCTTTGTCAACATACATGCGCATCTATAAGAAGGGTGACATTGTGTACATTAAGGGTATGCTACGTCGAAATCCCTAAAGACGGCGGTCTGTGTGTGTACATGTATAATTACATGTGTGCCGCAGCCCTGCCAGTGGCACCCAGGTTTGCATACGTTTTTTCAGAAATGTTTTTGTGTGCAGAAACATACGTTATACTTGGTGTACATTGATTTTAACCTATATGGAAAGGAAGGGGTGCTTCCATTTTTGTGGTTTCTGTCCCCGCCCACCTCTCACAGGCTGTCATAAGAAGGGCAGCTTTGCAGGTTGGGTGTTTTTTATTTTTTCTCTCTGAATAATGGAGTTCGGTGACCCAGTGAGAGGCCTGATTGGCTCGATTGAGAGGTAATGATAGGATAGGACTGCCCGATTTGAGACCACGTTGAAAGTCGTGGGCAGCTTAAACATGTTCTGATCATGATATGTGAACCGAGAGTCTCAAAGTTTTTTCATGTACATTAAGGGTATGGGCACCATACAAAAAGGCATGCCATAAAAATGCTATCATGGCAAGACAGGTAGGATCTATAATGTTACACAGCATGCTCTGGGTATCATTGTGAACAAGCAGATCAAGGGTAAAATCCTTGCCAAAAGAATCAACGTCCGTGTGGAGCACATTTGTCTCTCCAAGTGCAGAGATAGTTTTCTCCGGCATGTCAAGGAGAATGAGAGGAAGAAAAAGGAAGCCAAGGAGAAGGGCATGTGGGTGGAACTGGAACGTCAGCCAGCTCACTTCGTACGCACTCATGTAAAGGAACCTGTGCTCCTTGAGCCCATTCCCGATGACTTTATGGCATAATGTGACAATATCCTTTGCAAAATATTCCATTGTTGCTTAAGCATAAGGATGTGATGGTGCTAAGTAAGGCTTTTTAGAATTTTATATGGAGGGGTAAGCGCTCTCGTATAGGCAGAAATTTCTCAAGCGCTACCTGGGTCTTAACTGTCTCCTGAGGTAGGATCGAGGTCTTAGCTCACACTTCCGGCATTCGCACCCTGCTTTGGCCTGACTGTCAGCATTGTAGCATCATCTGGGCCACCTGTCAACCATCTGCATTTCTTTGTGCAAATTTTATTGTGAATGTACAAAAGGTCATTTTTGCTGGTTTTGGGGCCACGCTGCTGTAAAAGGCAGTGATAGTTAAGGTCCTAGTCCCAAAAATCTTGTTTCAAATACTCATTTCTTCTTCAAAATTTTATTGAGTGTCCGAAAGGTCATTTTTGCTGGTTTTGAGGTGAGGTCACTTTAAAATACAGCAATAGTAAAGGTCATATTGAAAAAATTCTTATTTCAAATACTCATTTCTTCTTGCAGAGTTTATTCTGAGTGTCCATAGGGTTATTTTTGCTGGTTTTGAGGACAGGCTACTGTAAAAGGGGTGCCAGTAGGGCAGTACGCCTGTCAGGGCCCCTAATCAAAAAGGGGCCCAGTGATATGTTAAAAAATAGGAACTAGTAATGGGTGGGGGCCCCATTTGATTTAGCAGCATGGGGTCTTGAAACGGTTAATAGATGACTGACGGCAGCCCTGGCTACCACTGCATCCCCTATAACTATGGCCCTGCCCGCTGAACCTCCATGTTCCCCGTTGGGGGGGTGTTCCTTGCTGCCACCACATATATGACATATTCTTGGGTCCTGGTACAAAAAGTGATAGGGGGCTTCTGCCAGTTACCATGTGCCATTTCCAATACCGGTGTCTTCTTTTGTGTTAAGGGGGCCCTGTAGTAACTGCTATCGCTGTACCTCCTGTAGGTACGCAGTCCTCATCTTTTGAAATGAATGAATTATATTAGCCTGTGAATTTTTTTCTGTGACTCTTAAAGCCAAATTGTCTTCACTAAGTTGTTCCACGTATCCAGTTTACTGTTATGGAGGTAAACACGTCTACCTTCAACTGTCCTCCCATCTGTCCTCTAACTCTCTTCTTGACCCAATACAATCTGGTTTCTGATCCCATCACTCTATAGAAACCGCCCTAACCAAGGTCACCAACGACCTAGTCACTGCTAAAACTCACACCACTACTCTGTGCTTCTCCTCTTAGACTTATCCTCTGCCTTTGACACTGTTGACCATTCTCTCCTGCTACAAATCCTCTCATCCCTCAGCATCACAGACTCTGCCCTTTCTTGGATCTCCTCAGACCTCACTGATCGGACATTCAGTGTCTCTTACTCTTGCACCACCTCCTCCTCCCGCCCTCTCTCTGTTGGTGTCCCCCAGGGTTCAGTCCTGGGTCCCTTACTCTTCTCTGTCTACACTCTTGGTCTGGGTCAGTTGATAGCATCACACGGATTTCAATACCACCTGTATGCTGATGACACCCAACTTTACATCTCCGGCACAGATATTAATTCTCTACTGTCCAAGATCCCAGATTGTCTGTCGTCCATATCCTCCTTCTTCACCTCCTGTCTCCTAAAACTTAATGTAGAGAAAACCGAATTCATTATCTTTCCACCTTCCCTCCATCCCTCCACCTGATCTCTCTATCATAGTCAATGGCTCTATACTCTCACCGGTCCCACAAGTCCGCTGCCTTGGGATGTCCACCAAGGATAAGAAAGCTCTTGATGAATTAAAAAACATGTCAGAACTAATATTTAAACGTGCCGACAAAGGTGGATCCATAGTGGTTATGTCTAAAACTTTATATCAATCACAAATGTTGCTTTTGCTCTCTGACGCCAACACTTATAGGGTATTGCAAGCTAACCCTACCTCTCTTTTTCAGGATCAATTACGGTTTTTGCTACAGGAAGGTGTGGTGTTGGGAGTATTGTCATCTGCTAATGCCGAACGTCTTTTGGTCATGACCCATACCCCATCATTTCGGACTACCAAAGGTACAAAGAAAGTGGATCCCCCGCCAATGAGCCCCTATAGCCCCTCGGGATTGGATCCCTTCTTGGACACTTGGTAAATGGTTGGATTTCCATTTAAAACCCCCTGTGGCCGTATCCCAGATATCGAAGATACTGGGGATGTCCCCCAAATAGGGAAAATATTAACAGCCTTGTTTTCGGGGTGTCCGTGCGTAGAGTCTTTGTCCCCTTCCATACCACTGGAGTCGTTTTGTTCCCCCCAATATCATTTTTCCCATACGCAATTTTTCATTGGGATTTACAACAATTTTTTTGATGTCTGTTGTTTTCCCTTATGACTCATAATTTTTTTTATTTGATAATATTTTTATTTACAGCGTGGGGGGTTTCTATGGGGCAAAATTTTTTCTCCTTCTTTGGCAAATTTTTTTTTGGGTTGGTTTGAACAATGTATTTTTTTTTCAGACATTAACCTTTTATTATGACTCCAGGGGTATGGAAGATACATAGATGATATGCTTTTTAAACTGGCAGGGCCACCAGATAGGGCCATGTCTTTTGTTGAATTTTAATAAAAATCCTCAAAATTTAAAATTTACTATTGATTCCAAGAGGGAAATATCTTTTTTAGATCTGACCCTCACGGGCTCCCGACACAACTATCCAAACAAAACTTTTCGAAAACCTATTAGGGGGAAATACTACCTTACACTACCTAGTTACCATCCAAACTATCCTTTACTACCCATTGCGAGTTTATCAGCCAAACGCAATTGCTTTTTCATACGGGATTTTACAGTAGAATCATATAACATTAGACAACTTTTGCTGCTCGAGGTTCCCCTAGAGGGGTCTTTGCCGTGCTCAAGGTTTGTCGACCGTAAAGATCGGGGGTTTTTTACACGATCCAAAAATGCGCAAAAGTCTCAAAAATTTCCCAAAACTAGCTGTAGATTAAAACGTTTTTTCCCAAGATTCAAAAAAAATACACAAATATCTCCGGGTTTTGTTGGAAAAGATCTTCTCAAACATTTTTTATCTCAAGGGGGTAGAATTGTTGCTAAAAAAAACTCGTACCATCGGGACCTATTATCCCAATGCCTTTTTCTCTACTCCTTACTGATAGCAATTGGTTTTAAGGATCAGGGTTTTTATAAAAGTGGGGCTACCCCGCAAAACATGTCTTTTTTTCCCAAATCACCAAAAGGTTCGAACAAAGGACGTCAGTACAGATTAAACAATTTTTAAAAATGTAAATCTGGTCCTGGTTTAAAATAGTAAGTATACTCAAGTCATCTTTTTTAGAGGGTCAACCACTCGAAGTTTAAAAAAAGAGTTTGTGAACATCTCAACATATTAATAATCCGGGGAAAAGGAATATCTCCAAAGCTGCCCCTATTTTATTAATATGGCATCAATCCAGTACTAAATCATTTCGTGCCTTTTCTATTGAAAAAAAAATCACAAAAAACGCGGGGGGGGGATCCCCTTTTTTTCGCAGTAATCGGGAAGCCTATTGGATAGGGCCCCCAATACCCTCTGGGCCAAAGGGTTTAAATATTGCAATGAAACCTTACATTATTAATTTAAGTACATTTTTATTATTTTTTCCCATGTAGGGGTAGTCCGTGTTGGGTTATGTCTATATTGGGGGTAAAAATATAATAAACTGGGATTTCCCGGGGTTTTGACACAATAGGATTTTTACTCATGTTCCCCGACATATATTTGTCCCCCTCGGCTAATTCGTCACTTGCTTATTTGCTCTTGTTTTTTTATCTTGTTGGTCCTACGCCTCTGCTTTATCTGTTTTTATGTAAATGGGTTTTTATGTTTTCTTTTGTCCCCCTTTTTTTTTTGTTTGCATTGTAATTTTCTGCATTTTTTGCTCCCCTCCGGAATACGCAGGTGAGGCGCCGTGAGGCTCCGGAATCGGCCCCGGCTGATCCCCGCTGCGCGGTCTGGCCGGGGGTTGGGTTCCCGCGCATGCGCCGGGCTCTCCCTTTGCGGGAGATGGAGGTGAATTTCATGAGGCACAATGTGGGTTTTTAGTGCACACGGGGAGTGAGATTTAACTACATATGACCCTAATAATACGAGTCACATTTAATGGACAGGCTTGATGAAGGGGTGATACCCCGAAAGCGTCGCCGATTTTTATACCTGGGCAGCTTCCTGTATATTTTATTATGCTACAATAAAAGTTTGTTATTTTAACTTTTACCCTTTGGCCCAGGTTGCTGGGTAAATTCTCTTTTCTGGGTTTTCTCTATTTTCCCCCTGCCCCGGGAGGATCCCTGCATCCCTCTACAAAGGCGGGGAGCTGAAATTAATTTCATGTGAGATTTTGGGATAACCTTACTCGCTTTTTTCCTTCAAAACCCACATCCAAACGCTACCTCTCTGCCGCTCCACCTGAAAAATATTTCACAAATCCCTCATTCCTTAACCCCGTCCTACAAAAAGCTGGTCCATGCCCCTTTTCATCTCCCACCTAGACTACTGCAAAATCCTTCTCTGCGGCCTCCCCTTTTGCCTCTTGCTCCCCCCTAAACCACCCCCAACCTTTCTCCCGTCTTATCACCTCTTCCTCCACTCCTTGCCAATCCCTGAACTGGCTATCCATTGCCCACGTATTAATTTCAAGTTTCTAACCCTGACCTACAAGGCTCTCCAAAACCCCCTCCCCCTTATATCTCCGCCTTAACTCCAGATACCTCCCCTCTTCACAGGGCCTTTTTCTTGCTCTCCTCTTTCAGTTCCTCACAAACCTCTCCAAGATTTTTCATGCCCCCCCAAAATCTGGAACTCACTACCCCCCCATCAGACTCTCCCCCCCTTTTACCAAACTTCCAAAGCAACCTGAAAAACCATCTCTTCAGGGTAGCCTAAACCTAAATAAAACCCCCCCGACCCCCACAAAACCACCCCCCCCCCCCCCCGTTTGTAACCCCAACCCCCCCCCTTTTGAGAAAGATTTAATTGTAATTGGTTTTGAAGTAAGAGTAAGGAATGGGTTGGAATAGGGAAAAAAAATAATAATAATAAAATAAAAAAAAATTGAGTTTTTGTTGGTTTTAAAAAATAATGATTTTTTTTATTGAAAATTTTTTGATTTTATTTAAAATCGGAATCGTCGTCTAGATTTTTTTTTAGTGATCGCTCATTAATACTGTTGATCTTTTGAAATGCCTTCTGACTCCCAACCGATTTTGTCATGAAAGAGCTCTTTAGAATATGGATTACCCCTGATCTGTACACTTGGGTGACATTTGGGTGTTTTTGCTTTTGGTTGGGCTGATGATGATGACTTTGTGCCCTTGCTGGAGAAGAAAGTAAAACCACTGGCAAGAGTGTATTTTCCCCGAAGAACAGTTGGCTTGACGGTTGCAACTGCGATGTGCTCGCTTGTGGTTGTCCCCGGGGCACTGAAAGGAATGCCCTTTTTTAATTAGTTCTATGTTCTACACCCCTCCTTGCTCGCTTACTACCTCTAGTTTGCTCCATGTTCAAAAATATAAATATTAAAAATGTCAAGAGATGTGTTCACAGTCTCTTATTGAAGAACTGTACTCCAAAGACAGCAAATCAAAAGTGTTCTTAAATGCCTATACTTTGCAACGGGCAAATATGATTATAAACAGAATTTTTTCTATGAAATATCTATACAAAACTACCTAACTCCCTAACTAGCGATGTGTCTGATTACCTAAGCTAGCTGTCCCACCCCCTCGAGTAATCTAACTTTCCTGTGTAAAATTGCTATTAAATGGTTTTTCTGCCTGCTGGCAAACCAGCAGGCACAGGCAGCAGTGTGTTCACTGCAGACATTAAGGTGGAAATGGCGTTCAACAGGAGATACAGTGACATACACATAAGACGGTCATTTGATTTTAGCAGCTAATGAGATCCATAAACCGTCAGTTGTTACGTTTTTGACCCCTCCCCCTCCCCCATGCTCTGTGTTGATTGACTGGCCGCCAAAACTGAAGAAAGCAGCTGAAAAAGGCGTTGAACACCTGTCCCGAGCCTGATCTTTTTACGGAACTTGCGGCAAAATATTTGGCTCGGGAAAATACGCAAAGTTCGGGCCGAATTTAACTTTTGGCTAACGGTTCGGCTCAAAACTACATATAACGTTAAAGCTTAGGAAGCATATGAATACTTAGAATTTTTAAGCGGTATTCCTATCTCATTTATGGCATAGCGACAGACTATAAGTGTGTGAAAGATGTTGAACTTGCTCATACAACAGGTATCTTCCAATTCCCAGTCCTGTTTTGTGCTATGGCAAATAGATGGAATAAAATCATAGTGGTAAACAGAGAGAGCTGCACATGCCTGGGCTCATCACTGTTCATGGCCACTTCATAAGACTTAAGGGACGACTAAGGGACCAGACATGGGACATTGATTTATGTGAAATTCATTGCACACCCTATTGATATGACAGGATTGACTGAGATGGAAATGCCCTTTCAATGCACTAATCTCCTCATTAATTGGATATAATGGATTTAGGATTGTATAAGACCAAGCTATCTATAACATAATTTAGTGATATGTGCAGCATGGACAGCAGCTAGAAAGGCTTGAAGTGAGGCAGTAAGGTCCTGGTAGGTTGTCACTGCACAGCTGCTGGAGGCTGCGTGGAGGAGGATCCATAGAGAAACTTAAAAACAAAGTGCCCCCATAGATCCCAATTAGGTTAAACCCTGGGAGTAAGGGAGTTATATTGGGAAAGTTTTTTTTTTATGCCCTAAACCCAAAAATTGAACAATTCTATCTGTATAACATGACATCTTGTTTTGGTGGAAGACCCCACCCGCACAAGGAAAGACAATCAGCCTGACTGTAAAAGATCTGGAAGGATAGATTTATACTCAAATCATTGAGAGTCCCTTCCCACAGGGATGATGGGACCAGAGAATACCACAAAAAACCCCCCCAGACCATAATGTTCCCTCCCATTTGGGTTCTTGTGTGATATCTGTTTCTGTGCACTATGAATGGGGTTTCCCCTTTAACTGTTGTTTTTAGACATTTGGGGTTTCCCCTTGGTTAATTTTCTCGTAAAATGCCGCTGTAGCATGTTGGCCGCAGGGTACACCTATTCAGGTTTCCCTTCCACATAAATGAACCCCCGGTGGGCCCGAGCTGCGTGGGCCCCGGGAGGCGTGGCGCCGCACCCCGGTTCCCCGGCCCGCCACCCGGTAACTGAACGCTGGGGCCCCTGGTCCCGAGCGTCGAACAGGGCCCGGGAGTTGGGGACAAACCCTTGCCCCGGGGCCGCGGGGGTGTCAGGGAGCAGAGCCCCGGGTTTGCGCTCCACCCCGCTGATCGTTTGGAAGGGCCTAAGGGTTAGGCCTTGTAAGTCCTAGGAAGTAAGAGAATCAGGGATAAAAATCCACAGCACTGCCTTTATTGCTCACTCCACATTCTATATTAACATATTTTCCTGGTTCCCTTTTATTTTTGGTATTTCTCTTACAGAGCAGAATACTTACTGTATTTTTACATCCCCCCCATTTTTTTTTTTTATTTTTTTAATTTTTAAAAATAATAAAAATTTTTATTTAAAAATATATTTATATATTTTAAATTATATATATATTATTTAAATATATAAAAAATATAAATTTTAATAACCCCATTGACATTGTCGGGTTAGGGTGAAAAAAACAACAACAAAAAAACACAAGGAAAAAATGAACATGAAAAGTCGTTCACAATCAGAAATAATCTGCCCAAAAGTTCGGTCTGGCTAAACCCTCATTGAGTCTAGATGGGGCTCTTTTTCTCTGGAGGATTCGTTAGAATGGCCAGGATCCTGCTTCCCGGGGGCTGGCTTTTCCCTGTTGGAGTTGCCCCTATAAAACCCCAGCTCCGTCATTTTGAGGGGTTCATCAAAGTCAATGTTGGTATTATTTTGAAATGTGAGGCATTTCGGGTGATGGAGTTTCCGTCCCCCCCTCAGCTGTGCCATCTTCCTTAGTTGGCTGTTACATGAAACCGCTGGATCATATGTGGACATGTCTTGTTTTTTTTGGCTTTCGACGAACAACAACGTATCACCCGTCGAATAGCAGATGGTTCCGCCCGTCTTCTCTTGTCCCCCATAATGTTTCATTTTGGCTTGTTGGTAAGTCTTTGGGTAATGGTTGATCAACTGGCGTCATGGGTGCCACTCAGGAATGCGTATGCGAGGAGTTCGGTGGAACACTAGATGAGCAGGGGGCCATTAGTTGTTGAGTGTGGGTATTCTGTAGTTGCGTAGGAATTTGTTCAGGGCCTGCTAGTGGATATTCCCGAGGGCTGCTTTGACCCCTTTTCCCCTAAGGTGCGCTAATTTTCCCCCATTCCATTTGCTTGTGGCAAAAAGGTGTTATTTTCTGTGAGGAACCCCAAGGTATTCAAAAATTGTCGAATGTATGTCCTTTAAAATTGGGGCCCTTGTTGTTTTGATTTTTTGGGGAATACCACATGCTGAGAAAAACGTGTCCAATTGGTATGACATGGTTACTAAAGTTGACGAATAAAGCAATTGTAGGATATCTGGAATATTCATCAATTTTCCACTAGGATGAATGTCCATTAGGAGTGGGCCCCTAGATTTAACCGAAAATTCTCCGATAGTTTGGTAGGGAGACATCCGTAAGGGGTTTGGGTTTGCTGCGGGTAACAAGGGGCAAGATTGAGTGTTTATGTGTGTTTACTAAATAATCCCTATTTTTTGGGGAAACCCCACTTTTTTCTGAGAAGTTTTTTTGTACCCACAATTCCCCAAAAACCTTTATGAACAGTCTGATTACTTTGGGAGCAAGGCCCTTTGGGAACACCCTTTGGTTCCTCTGAGAATTAAATGATCCCCAGTGACGATAGTTCATTTTGCACTTTTGGGTGATTGCAGCTCCTTTTAAAGTTTTTTGTCCAGATCTGGGAAATTTGCTCTCTGGATTTCATGCCAGTTTCCACTTTGGGTAATTTGATTAAAGCACAAAGCGTCTTGTCGTTTTATTCCCTCACAAATTGATCGCTGAAAGTGCTTTGGTACGCAGCTGTAACAAAAATTGAGTACGTTTAGTTGCCTGATACTGAATTTGGCCTTCTTCTGGGGATGTCTGGATAGTGTCAGCTGGATTACTGATTTTCCAGGCCTATGAACGATTGTGTAATTGTAATCTTTAAATCGCAGTCCCCACCCTTCAATTCTAGTGGCTCTTAGCTCTGGGGTTTCCAAAATGGACTCCATAGAGAAAGATGAAAGTGTCCCCCCCCCCCCCCCCCCACTAGACAACAGGGCTCTTCTTTTTAGGTGAGAAAATTTTTCAGTTTTGTTAATGGTTGCTAGATATCAATATGGAAGGGTCTGGGTTATTGGGGAGTATTGGTTACAATAGCCCTCAGTCCCCCTGGCTTGCATCCCCTCAACTCGTGGTAAAGTGGGGTCAAAATAAGCCAAGGGAGTTGTGGACACGTTCCCCTTTTAATTGCATCAAAAAGAGGTTTGAAACTTGTGGACCAAAAAACTACAAAGCTCCTTACAGCTCAAAAGGCTGTAGATACCAGCAGAGGCTTCTTTGGGCCTTTTGCTGCATGGGGGAAAAAAAAAGGGGTTTCCGTTAATTAAAGGCAAAAGTCTAGGTACCAATTCACACCAGCATGCAAAAAACCACATTATAACACTGGGAAGACGCTAAAAAATTTAACAATCCCGATGAAATTGCATATGGAAAAGCGATTTAAAAGGGGAACGCCATCTGTACGATACACCATGCTGGGGATCAGCTTATATCATCACAAACAAAAAAAAAAAAAATTTTTGGGGAAGCCCCCCAGCACTTAGAAAGGGGCACGCCCAAAATACTTGTACCTAAGGTCCCCCTATTTTTGGGGAAAAAAATAACATGCGGGAAAAAATATCAAATTTGAGGTATTTGTTGATACAGTTGCTACAGTAAAAAACTCGAAACAACGGCAAAGGGTCCCAAAGTTTGCGATCCGTAGCTATCAAAAAAAACAAAACCCAAAAATGGGACTAATTTCCCCAAAAAAATACAAAGCTACACTTACGCTCAATGGTGTAGATACCAGCAGCAGGCTTCTATGGCCCTTATGCTGCATGGAAAAGT
>JAODAL010081712.1:0-11811 GCA_025379985.1 Phyllomedusa bahiana | reverse complement strand
TTAAATTTTGTATGTTTTAAAGGGAAATAAAATTGAAACTAAAAGCCCGAACATTGCTGTTGTTCACTATCATTATCAAATTTAAAACCGGGAAATTTTTTCCCCAAAAAAAATTTTAAGAACAGTGACTGAAAACTCTTCCAAAGGAAAAAATTCAACATGAGGGGGGAAAAACGGGGGCAGCACAGAAAAAAATTATGAGAGAGAGAAAGATGGACAAACCCCATCAAAGGATTTTGGGACTTTTTTTTAAAAAGGGACTTTGGGAATCATTTTTTACACGGGAAAATGAAAATGCTCAACTGCAAAAAAAAGGGGGGTTTTTTTATATAATTCCCTCCCGGGAAAATATTTTAAGGGATTAAGGAAATCTAAGGCAATTAATTAAAAGTTTTTTTTTTTTCTCAGATTTTCCCCTTTTTAAATTAATTTAAATAAAAAATAGCCCTTTTTTGGGAATCCTGTCAATCTACAAATAATGATGATTGGTGTTTTTGCTCCAAAAAAAAACAAAAACAAAAACCTTAAACAAAAAAAATTTAATGCTAACCCATTTTGAATTCTTTTAAAGCCCAATTTTGAAATTTGTAATGAAAGATGTTGATTCCCTTTATAAAACCCTACAGTTTGTCCATCCAAGGGGAAAGTTAAACGGGGAAATTTTGGGAATAAAAAATTCTTTCCAAAAAGAAAAAAAAATACCACTTTTTAAAAGTGAGAACAAAAGTCTTTAAAAAAACCCTTAAAAAAGGAAGTTTAAAAATTAATACATTTTGGGGCAAAAAAAGGGCTTTTTTCCAAATACAATGGAATCGAAAGGAAAATGGTACATACATCTCCCTTTTTTCTGAAAAACCCCAAAATTAAAAGGGGCATGGTTATAAAGAAGGGGGGTTTTTTGGGTTAGTACAGGTTTATTCTTAGACAAAAAACTTTTTTTTAAAAGGAAACAACAAAAAAATTAGTCTAAATATTTTAAATTTAAGTCTTTTAAAAAAAGTGTTTTTAAAAAGCAAGGAGGGTGTAGAATTTTTAAGTATAAAAATTCCCTTTAAAAATTGATACAAAAAAAAAAAACCATGAATATACTATTTCCCAAACCCAAAAAAAAAGAGAGAGGGGGAGAAGGTATGAAAAAACAAAAGGAAAAAAGCATGGGAAAGAAACCCTGCAAAACCTCCCTTGGCAGGAATGATGTAATAGATTTGCGGGCCCCTGACAAGGGGCGACCCCCATCTGGAACCTTTTCCTTAGGAAACCCAAAAACTCCCTACAATCCCTTGTATGGGTCCCCAATGAGTCCCTGAGAAGAGATTGGGTATGTCCTAAAAACCCGTGGGAAAAAAAATTTTGTTTTGAAAAAAAAAAAAGAGGGATGTATCCCAAAAACCATCAAAAAAAAGTTTCCCTAAATAAGGGGGTCTTAACATTTCCCCAATTTTGCCACGTTTTTATGAAAAGGTTTACATTTTTTCCCTCAGGAACAAAATTGTGAAGAATGAAAAACCCCCAAAACCCCCAAAAAAATTTGTCATCTTAACATGAAAGCAAAAATTGAGAAAAAAACCACAGGGAAAAAAGACCAAGAAAAACTATTTACTATAAAGGGTTCCCAAAAACCCTCCAGGAATGTATTTATTAATAAAAAAATGGGGAAATTACAAATTTAATTGGAAAAAAGCCATATGAAAAATGTTAAAAAACCCCAGGCTCAAGACCCTTGGTAAAAAACCTTACAGTACATCCCCAAAGGTAAAGTACTGCTGTAGGTTGCTTGAAAAAATCAAAAAAAAAGTAAAACCTGTAAAATTGTTTTATTGGGATTTTAAAGGGTTACAGATTTTGGGTTTCAAGGATTTTTTCAACAAAAATTTTGGGGGGATTCTTTCGGCTCAGAATAGAGAGCAGTCCTTCCCTGTGCACAATCAAACCACCTTGTTCTAGGGGGTTCCCAAAGTACAGCCGAAAAAAACACTATCAGAACTTTCCCAAAAAAAAAGAATAAAAGTCATAGGAACCCCCCCTTTTAAAACCCACTGGGGACAGAAAGGGGAAACCTACAAAAAAGGATAAAAAAATTTGTAAAATTTTTAAATTGTTTCTTCAAGTTTTTCCCTTTAATCAAGATAAAATTCCGGTGATTAAATAGGTCAACAATTCTTCATACAGGTTTAGGTTTTTTTTTAAAAACCAGTGCTTTATATTCTTTATTCCCTTTACACAGCCATGGGAAAACATGTTCTTTTGGGAACCACAACCTTTTTCAAAAATTAAATTACCTTTGCTATATTCTGTCTGCCCCAAAAAATATCTGTCTTCTCTAGTAAAAGCAATAAAACAACTTTCCACTCCCAGTTTTGCACCCTATTTTTGGTGAAGACGGGGTTACTAAAAAAAAGCAATTTTGAGGGGAGATTGCCACTAAGAGGAAAAAACTAATTTTCCCTGATGTTGTTTTTTTTTTTTTTTTTTTAATTTTTTTTGGGAATTTTTGTTTATTTTGCTTTTGAAAATTTAACGGGGGTATTACGTTTGCCGGGTCACATTTTGGTATCAAATAAAATTAAATTTTTATCTTAAACTTCTTTGACCCCTTTCATTCCTTTTAAAATCCTAAAATTAAACAAAAATTTTCCCTTTTTTCTTGGGGGCCCTGTTTTTAATTAAAGATATGATTTTTTTTTTTTTAAAAGTTGGGTTTTGGAAATTAGGGAACTTTTCTGGGAAACTGGCCATTTGTTTTTGTTGCCCAAAAAGTGGTTTCATTTTCAGGCTGTTGGAGCATTAAAAAACCCGAAAAACATGTTCCATCTCAAAGCGGTCATCTAATAGATTGGCTGGTGGCTGGTGGGAGTGGGCGCTCAGGCGTATTGTCACCCACAATTGTATGTCATGTTTGATCTCTATCTTCGCTGTATGGAATTATTCAAACAAAGGTTTCAAGGACAAACGGTCCTTGCCGCCTACGTTTCCACAATTGTTTCTTTTTATCAACTGTGGCAAGGGAAACCATGTGGAGGTTTACATGTAGGGAACTTCACTGCATGTTATCTACTGTAGAAGGCGAATAAAAAACTGAATGTTCTCCCATTCTATAGGGTACGGCCTATTTTCATTTTCCATATCTCTCTACACATCGTGACTTTCTGAAAAAGGTATATTTGAAACCGAAACGTCACTTTTTGGAGTCACTTATACTTTGCAAACAATCTGGAGCTGAAGGATTGAAATGTAATAAAAGTAACTTATTTGCATTACTTTTTGATGTGCAGTCATTTATCTTACAGTAGTTTGTTACCCAGGCATTAGAGGTCTTTTTTTTTTCTTGTTTTTGCCTCTACTTAAGTTGTTTGTGCCAAGAGTCAAGGATGCTTATACCCAGGTCTTGTTGGTCAGCTTCTTCCTATGGGTCAATTGTAGCTTAGGGACTTTTTACTTGGGTACTATCTCAGGGACAGATAGGATAAGGGGTTATGGAGTTAGGGACATCAGTAGGATTAGGTTCTAGAAAAATTTAGGGAAGGGTTAATTAGGTGTACGTTATCTTCACCATCGCCTTACTTCTCGATTGTGTCCCTGACATCATCTGACTTATGTCCTTACAGTCCAAGTTTAATAATGAGACCCATTGTCTTGTTTTTGATACATGCTTATATAATATTACGTGATTTGTCAATTTATCTATAATTTGTTACAACGATTTGACTATCAACCATGTGCCAACAAGCATTTATTACAAGTGTCTTAGTCTTCAATAGTGTAAAGCCTTCTATTGTTTCATTTTTTGAAATCACTATATTCATCATGTAGATTATTTAAATATTCTATAAAAGGCATATTGATACTGCTTTTGTTATTTTCCATCAACTTACATTTTGGCGTAATGGGTTATAAATCCTTTTGAAGTCAATGGAGTGTCCTTAGAAATAGAACATCATATTAGCTAGGTGGGGGGTCCATTTTCTTCAGGTACATCAGCAGATCAATTGCTTGAATGGTCAAAGGCTTGGTGAAAATTAAATTACAACAGTCGAGATTGTGCTTTGACAAATGACCATGCTATTCCTGATCCACCTTGCTAGGAGAACAGTGTTTGCCAGTGCAAACCAGGTGTATACCAATGTTAACATTGATAAGGCTGCCTACACACGCATTTCATTCAGCTGGTAAGTGGGAGAGCCAGGAGTCAGTCCTTTACTATTTTTTTTTACTTGGAAATGGAGATAAAACTCTTTTCAAGGTTTGATTTGGAAGGTTCTGAAGTTTACACATTAATAGGCTTAAAATACTTGCCGATCTTGGTACTTGGTTCTCAGTGCATGTGGGTTTGTTTTATACTTTGTTCTGCCTAAAAACACCCGTAAATGGACGGCTGGAACATAGTGCCAAAATAATGCAGCCATTCCTCCAGGCATACCATCCAAAAAGTTAAAAACATCAGAAACTCCAGACAATATAAAATAAAATATAGCCATGAATACTGCAATGCAAATAAAAATCACATAACCAAATATAGCAAGAGAATATGTTGGGATTGCGTGGGAGTCGCGGGTTTAGCTACGGCGGTATTGCAAGGGTGTGGAGTTGTGCTGGCGCGGGGGTGGGTTCTAGGTTAGCTGTGCATTGGGACGTGGTGTTGCAGGGAAGTCACATGGGAGTGGGGTGGGGTATAAGTGATTACGGGGTTGCTGCCCCCCCCCCCCCCCGGAGGGTAGTTGACATGAAGTCATTTTGGGGTTGGAAGTATGGGAGCTTTGTTATGACAATGTGATATCGGTTGACGTGGGGGGATTGTGGGGGGTGGGGGGTTCAGGGTTAAAAGGTCGGTTTAGGAAAAGTACCCCCCCCCCCCGCGGGGGGGGGCAGTCGGGGAAGGTTGAGCAGGGGGGACTGGTAGTAGAAGGCGGGCACGCCATGCTAAGAATGGGGGATTTTTACTATATATTATGAGATGTGTTTTCTATCACTGTGGTATGTATTTCCATGGTATTTTACAATAAATGAATAGGATTTCCAGTTGGGACAACCCTTTCTGGGAAGCAAGCAACACAGGTCAACCTGCCCAAGCCTCTGGCAGCTCTGTTGCGGTATCATATCCTATAGTGTTTTTCTGTAATTGTCACCATTTACATCAGTCACTGTCTTCAACGGAGATTACAATCTAAATTTCCTCTCCCACACACATACAAACTAATTCTTAGAAAGTCTTTAACTTACCAGTATGTTTGTGGAGTGTGAAAGAAACCCAGGATCGGGCGACATGTATGAATTCGAATGTGTACTTTTTTGTACTTCCGCCGACCACTCCAGTTCTAATAATTATAGATGAGTGTAGAATACGACAGTAGAAGATTTTTGGCGCATTGCATAGAGCTTAATGCGGCAAACTTTGTATGGGCATAGAGTGTAATGCGCTGAACTTGGCGCATGAATCTCTATGTAATGCGGCAAAATCTGTTGTATTTTACACTCTTCTATATCTATTTAGAATTGTGGTGTCAGAGCCAAGTAAAAAAAAAAGTACTCATTCGAATTCATACATGTTGCAAAAGAAGTTGCAGACAGCTATATATTTGCCATGCAATGGTCACAGAAAGGAAAATCAAGTTTCACATGGTGACAATTCAAATGAATGACTGACCATATAATAAAAATTCATTTAGGAGCTGCATTGTATATTCATTGTCTCCATACATCAGGGTCGTACATTTTATAATAGTGAATGGAAACAGATTATATATAACCTATAGTACAGGGAGAAAAATGCCTGTGAACCCCATGGATGCTGATATATATGCAAAAATGAATATTTAAATAATTTTCATGCTTGTTCATGGCTCCATAGAGACTCCTCGGGCATGTTAAGACCACAAATAAGGTCAGTAGCCCAATCAAGATGTATGCATTTATCCTCAACTTTTTTATATCGATATGTCACAAACAAATCACTGTGAAGTGAATTTTAGTAGAACACCATAAAATATAGAAATTTTAACAAACAAGGTTTTGAGCAACTGCCCTTCTTCAGACTCCAATAGGATGTCGCTCCCATGAAATCTCGTTCCATGGTTTGAAATGTGTGGTCAAAGCAGAAAAAACAAATATATTCAGCTCACCAGAGGTGATCCAGGGTTCATAATTTTCACAGGAGCATGGTGCTGTAGTTTCACAGATCCTAGACTACAAAACGGTAACCACAAGCACTGGTGGTGATTATATGGGCGTGACACCCTGTTGGAGGCCGAAGAAGAGCCAGTACCTGAAATGTTGCTTCTTGGAATATATGTACTAATGTCTTTCATAAAATAATGATTGAAAAGTTATGTCTGTAAATAGAGATGGGTGAATTTCCCGAAATTAGTTTCTTTCACTTTGACCGAATTTCTCGGCAAAAATAACTTCGTTCCGAATTAATTGGACGAATCACGTAAAGCAGCTATTTCCAGCAGCACAGAGCCTGCAGGGTGCTGTAGAACGTTGTGCCATGCTTAAATATGCAGATGGGAGCTTGGTTTGGTCTTTCATACATTGTCGTGTTTTAGTATGTCACGCACATGGACTGCCGTCCACTCTTAGTATCGCTTCACTTTTAAATTCCCTATGGCACTTAAGAGGGCAAATGACCAAAAAACTGAAGCGGGACTGTTGCCTGAATAAGTCATGCCAGAGGAAAAAAAAAAAAACAAAAACTGGAAAAAAAACAAGTGAGAGCTCAGGTGGCACAATTAGTGACAGAGGTGGAGGTGACGGCGCTAGCCACCAGCAGGATGAGGTCAGACAGTGGCACAATGATATCCTGGAGGTGGCTAAAACAGGAATAGGTCTCACAGAGTGGCACATGACACCAGTGGGAGGTACGAGACAGCAGCAGCATGAGGTCAGGGGACAGTGGCACAATGACAGAGTGTGTAGGTCAACGGCATCAGCACAGCAGCAGCGTATGAGGTCAGACAGTGGGACAATGATACAGATGTGTAGGTCACCTGCAGAGACACAGCAGCAGCATGAGGTAAGACGTGCCATGACACAGTGTGGAGGTCACGCTGCAGCCAAGCACAGCATGAGGTCCAGACAGTGGCACAATGACATTTTGGAGGTAGGCAAAAACAGGAGTAGGCCACAGAGTGGGACAATGACACAGTGTGTAGGTCACGGGCAGCAGCCACAGCAGCTGCATGAGGTCAGACAGTGGCACAATCGACAAGTGTGTAGGTCACGGCAGCAGCCACAGAAAAAAAAAAATAAAAAAAAAAACAGCCAGCTGAGGTCAGACAGTGGCACAATGAAACAGTGTGGAGGTCCACGGCAGCAGGCCACAGCAGCGCATGAGGTCATGACGTGGGACAATGACACAGTTTGTAGGTCAAGGCAGCAGCCACGCAGCATCATGAGGTCAGGCAGTGGCACAATGACATTTCTGGAGGTGGGAAAAAACAGGTGTAGGTCACAGAGTGGGACAATGACACAGAGTGCTAGTCACGGCAGCAGCCACAGCAGCTGCATGAGGTCAGCAGTGGCCACAAGACACAGTGTGGAGGTACGGGCAGCAGCACAGCAGCAGCATGAGGTCAACAGTGGCACAATGATACAGTGTGTAGGTCACGGCAGCACGCATGAGGTCAGGCAGTGGCACTTGACTTTCTGGAGGTGGCAAAAACCGGAGTAGGCACAGAGTGAGGACTAATGACACAAGTGTGGAGTCAAAGCAGCAGCACAGCAGCAGCATGAGGTCAGACAGTGGACACACATGAACAGTGTTGTAGGTCACGGCAGCTGCCACAGCAGCAGGCATGAGGTCAGGCAGTGGCACCATGACATTCTGGAGGTGGCAAAATATAGGGAGTAGTCCACAGAGTGGGACTAAGACACAGTGGGTAGGTCACAGCAGCCGACACAGCAGCAGCAGAGGTCAGACAGTGGCTCAATGGACACAGTGTGGAGGTAAAGGCAGTAGCCACAGCAAGCAGCATGAGGTCAGACAGTGGAACATTGACTTTGCGGAGGTGCAAAAACAGGAGTAGGCCACAGTGTGGGACAATGGACACAGTTGTAGGTCACGGCAGCAGCCACTGCAGCAGCATGTTGTCAGACAGTGGCAAATGACATTCTTGAGGTGGCAAAAACAGGAGTAGCACAGAGTTGGACAATGACACAGTCTGGAGGTCACGGATGCAGCCACAGCAGCAGCATGAGGTCAGGACAGTGGCACAATGACATTCTTGAGGTGGCAAAAACAGGAGTAGGCCACAGAGAGGGTCAATGACACAGTGTGGAGGTACGGAAAGCAGCCACAGCAGCAGCATGTGGTAGGCAGTGGCACAATGACATTTGGAGGTGGCAAAAAAGGCGAGTAGGCACAGAGTGGGACAATGACACAGTGTGGAAGCTCACGGCAGCAAGCCACAAGCAGCAGCATGAGGTCCCGACAGTGGCACAATGACACAGTGTGGCGGTCACGGCATCAGCACAGCAGCAGCATGAGGTCTGACAGTGGCACAATGAAATTCTGGAGGTGGGCAAAAAACAGGTCGTAGGCCAAGGTAGTGGACAATGACACAGTGTTGGAGGTCACGCAGCAGCACAGACAGCAGCTGAGGTCAGACTGTGGCACAATGACAAGAGTGTGGTGGTGGGTGGCCAATACCAAGTCCCTGGTAAAGTTGTTGGTGGCAGATTTGTTAACTGTCAGCAGATGTGTTGCATCAAGCGGGTTGGGGCATAAGAATAGTGGCAGTGAGAGGCAGGTAGTTTGGAACCCAGACTCATTTATCACAGTTTGGGTGAGGTCATGGCTGATGTAGTTCTGACGACTAAGGCATTGGTGTGTGGAAATCTGGCCGATCCACGCCATGATTCATCTTGACAATAGGTCAGTTGTTCAACTTTTCCCGTGGACATGGGGGTTCTCCTTGGGGTAACGTTGGCCCCCGCCGCACTGAACACCCGCTCTTATACCACACTACTGGGCCGGGGCAGGACAGCTTCTCCACTGCAAACTCGGCAAGTTGCGGCCACACATCCAGTTTGGCTGCCCAGTGTCCAGCGGATCTTCTAACTGGGGTGGCAGAGTGTTTTCCCAAGTAGGCACCACCTGTTGGTTCAGGGTCTGCTCCGGTCCTGCTGCGTGCTGGCGACTGCCTCCTCACTGGGGGTGAAGGAAGCTGCTCATCAGTGACTCCGACTTAGGTTGTGCTGATGGAGTGGTACTGCTCCGACCCCCCACCTTCCCCGCACCCGCAGGCGTAGTACGTGAGCGCTGAAGAACCCCCCGGTCAGACCTGTCAGAGGGGGCGATGCCGACATGGGCAGCGGCCAACTGATACGGAGGATTTCCCTTAGTATTTGAGTTTGTCCTCCCTCTCAATAGCTGGGAAAAAAGGCTCCCATTTTGGACCGGTAGCGAGGGTCAATAGGGTGGGAGCCAGAAGTCATCCCTTTTGCCGGATGCTGACTATTGGCTGCCCACTACCCAGGCAATCAGCATGCTGCGGCCCCCCCCCATCTGAAACAAGTGCTCCGAGGGGCTCCTGCCTCCATCTCCACGTTATTTGCCACGGTGCTTGGGGTCATCTCCCTCGTTTTCCCTCATCTCCACCCACCTCCTCCAGCGCTCCTGCTCCTCCTCTCTTGTCACTGGGTAGAAAATCACTCATTTCACCGACAATGCTTTGCTCCAATGTCCCCCTCCTCCTCTCATTTCAGTCCCACGGACTCTGTGGCCCGAGATGTATCGCCACGTTTTCCAGTCCCTCCCCAGACAGATTTTTCAGCATCTGTTCCAGGACATGAAGCAGTGGAATGAGGGTTATTCATCCGTAGTCCTGGGGGACTGACAAATAACGTCCTCTCGATGGCTAAAACAAACGGCAGGTGTCACGCATGAGCTGCCACTGGCTGACATCAAAGTTACAAGGGGGTTTTTGTCTGCTGGATCATCAAAAAATCGTTAATGGCCTTTCTCTGTTCTTTACAGTCGTCCAACATTGCAGGCTGGAATTTCCCCGGGGGAAAATCGCATATCAGAGTGTTTTGGGGGAGGCGTTCTGCGCTGCAACCCGAGGAGGTTGTTCGGGCTTTGTCAAATGGTTTTAAGTGCAGACAGTTCTGCCTTTTAGATGTTGAAGACGGTGAAGCTTCAGGAACCTTTTCACAACCAGATTGAACACGTGCCCCATGCAGGGCGCATGGCCCATCCCTCCTCGGGGGCAGCGCGGACACCATGTTCCTCCATTGTCCTCACCATGGTTTCCGATTTGCAGTTGGCGCGGAGGAAAGCCACACATCGATTTCTTGCTGCATGACCGGAGCAGTTCCCCCCCCTGTGTGACTTCGTTCCCCGAGGCAAGCCAGGTGTAGAATGCGTGACACGCTGTGCCCTACACATGTGGTATGATGGAGTACTTGTTGGGCGAGTGTTTTGGTGGGGGGTGGAGGGAGGAGGAGGCGGACTTGGGCAGGAGCGCAGTTTGACAACGGGGTGGAGGGAAGGGCGTCTCCTGTCCAGTTTTTGGGTTTGTGCCTGGGCGGAAGCACATTCACCCAGTGGGCTTAAAGGCATGTACTGGCCCTGACCGTAGTTACAGCTCCAGCGTCCGCGCTGCCGTGCACCTTGAACAAACCGATAAGCTTAAGGACTGGCCACCTTCTGTTCTACATATTTAGAAGTGTGGTACTGCCCTTTTTTGGGAAAAAAAATTACGGCTTGGAACTCTCATCTCGGCTCGGCACAAGCCATTAGTTCTCTGAACGGTGCAGAGTCCACCATTTGGAAAGGGAAAGGGGCTGCAGTACCAACACTTGGACAGGAGCACGGTCAGTGCTGCACCTTAGGATGGTTGGACGCATTGTTGTCTCTTTGCAATCGCCTCGCTGAACCGCTGGGTGGCGCCATGAGTAGCGAGGAGCGGAGCATCTGGACCGGGAGATGTTTTCAAAGAGAAGCAGCTCCCTGCTGCAGAGGTGGTGGAAACCTTGATGGCTGCAAAAGGCATGCGTGCCACTGGGCGCTGCTGCTGCTTTTTGGGTGCGGCGGCAGGATGGACCACCACATCTGAGGCCAGTTTCTCAGGCACTCCGGGATGTGACGCTGATGTGTTGACAGGCCGTGGGCCAACGTTTTTGCTCCTGGCCCCCGCTTCACTTTCTGCTTACAGATTCTACATATACCCTTATTCGGCTCCTCGGTGTTTAGCAAAGAATGCCACACGCCCAGTATGGATTTTACCGCCAAAGCTCCCCACTGAGTGACTACTGCGCCGCTGCCTCGCTGAGCCCCCGTGCCGCTACTTTCTTGGGGCCTGCGAAGCGGGTTTTTTAAACCCGTGGCCGCTTGGCTCCCCACCTCACACTGCTGCTACCTGCTGACTACGGCCACAAACACTTGCTGGCTGCGCCGCTTTCCTGACCGCAAAACTGACGCCCTCTTTCCCGTCGATGATGAAGCCCTTGCCTCACCCGGCTCCCAAGTGCGGTGGCTACATCATCATCTATTTGTGTTCTATCGTCACTGCTGTCCTCATCACCGGTCTTGGTATGCAGAGGGGTGACCCCTCAACATGACCTCCCATGGCCACTTCAAAATCTATACTTTGCCGCCTACTGCAAGAGCAGGGGTATTGGCCCATTTCTTCGCTGCCAAGTAGCTGCTGACTGCCCTCCCCAATTGTTCATCCTCGCTATATAGTGGCGCCCGAGCCCAAGGGCCAATAGTAGATCTCTGGCTGAGGGAACGGATGGGACAGAGGGGGTTTAGGACGGGTGAGGCCGTGACCCGCTCCGGGGGCCCGCCAATAAGGGTTTTGTTGAAATTCC
>JAODAL010081711.1:0-11812 GCA_025379985.1 Phyllomedusa bahiana | reverse complement strand
CTCTGAAACTCAACACGATCCACCAGGAGGAGGAGGAGACGGACACAGATGCAGACACAGAGCCTTTCTCTCCATCGAATCACAAGGCCCGACAGTTTCTCAATTTTATCGGTCTTCATTAGGCAGTGGTTCGGGGTCCAGGGCTAGTGCAAGGCGGCGCATCAGCTCTCAGGGTGCATCATCTGAGGCAAGTCAGGGCTGTGTTGAAGCTGTGCCGGAGGAAGCGGAGGAGGAGGTATTCCTAGACACCGACGTTACCGACGTCCCTGCCTTGGAAAGAGGTTGGCGCGAATTTGAGGCGGAGGAGGAAGATGAGGAAAATCAGTTTGCTAGTGCCCCTCGACCCAGAGGCTTGGGAAATCAAGGCTCCATCTCTCACATGAGTGCTTGGATGCTCCATTTCCTCCAACATGATCCTCGCATTAAGGCCATCAAAATGAACAACAGTTACTGGGTGGCCACCCTCCTGGATCCCCGGTACAAAACAAAACTCAGCACTTTCCTTCCACCCACCCAAATAGAGAGTAAAATGCAGGAAATGGAGACCTTGCTGATTGATCAACTGGAGACATCTGTTGTGTCTGCTTCACGTTCTTCAAATGTCACGGTGGAACAACGTCAGCGACGTGACAGCAGTAGAGTGCCAAGTAGCCGTAGCGGCAAGGTGGCAGAAGCCTAATGGGTGACCTCTGGCAATCTCTGTTTACCACCACACCAACGCATGTAATGCAGGGCACCCATACAACACACAGAGACCAGCTTAAGATCTTCATGCACGACTAACTGCGTCTCAACACCGATGATTTTGGATGTGTTCTGGACCCACTTGACTTCTGGTTATCCAAAATGGACGAATGGCCCGAGCTCACTCGCCATGCCATAGAGGTGTTGTCCTGCCCAGCAGCCAGCGTCATATCTGAGCGGACCTTCAGCACAGCCGGAGGAGTCATTACAGACAAACGCATCCGGCTTTCCACAGATAATGTGGATCATTTGACTTTCATCAAGATGAATCAGGCATGGATCTCTGATGATGTTGTGGCCCCAATTGCCGAGGTCACCGATTAGTTGCCGGTCTACTTCACATTCCTCTTCAAACAGAAATGGTCCTCTTGAAAACTTTTTTTTAAAATGATCATTTCTTACTGCAATTTTTATTCTCAGTTCCCAAAAGTTCATTTTGCTGGTTTTGCTGTGAGGAGACTGTAAAAGACACCAAGGTTTCATGACAAAACCGTATTCCATTTACTCACTTCATCTTTAGAATTTTTCGCATTGTCAATGGTTTTGGGGTCATGTTGCTGTGAGATACAGCTATAATCATGGTCCTTTGGAACAGAAATGTGGCTTTTAAGTGGCATTTCTCCCTCACAATTTTTAACAGTGGCTGAGAAGTCATTTTTATAATTTTTTGGGGTCATGTTGCTTTGAAATGCAGCAATACTACAGGTCCTATTCTAAAAAATGTTGTTTCTAACAGACATTTGTTCTTCACAATTGTCTCAAGGGTCATGTTTTGAATTTTTGGGGGCATTTTGCTGTGAAATGCAGCTAGACTACAGGTCCTATTGTAAAAAATGTGGTTTCTAACAGACATTTGTTCTTCACAATTGTCAAGAGTGGCTCAAGGGTGATGGTGCTGTCAGAAACAGGAATAGGTAGGACACTGTTAATGGACACATATTGCAAAATGACTTGTTTTTGCAAGATCTTTAACATAGCTAGCAATCCCTGTATTGAGACAACCAATTTAATACAATTAAAAAAAGAGAAACAAAGATGTGGGATTCCATACTATTTTAAAAATGTGTTTTCTAGAATTAAACTACTAAAAAAACTTGCATGTACAAAATAGCTGATACAAATATTCCTCTGAATTGTACAAGGGAGGTACAGGAAGACTTGAACAGATGTAGGTTACCCAGGACAGGTATAGTCAATGTCCAGTTCAACTAAAATGGTGGTTAAAAGACTCCTTTTCCCGGCACTTTTTAATCTGTGGGTCAGACAGGTTTAATGGTCATTCTGCGGTACAGGACAGATATAGTTAATGTCCAGTTCAACTAAATGGTGGTTCAAAGACTCCTTTTCCCTGCCACTTTTAATCTGGGGGTCATGCAGGTTTGGGGCTCATGCTGTGGCCCAGGACAGGGATATTCTATGTCAGTGAAACTAAAATTGGTGTGAAAGATTCTTTTTGCGCATTTTTAATTGGGGGTTATGCAGGATTGGGGCTCATGCTGTGGCCAGGACAGGGATAGTCTATGTCCAGTGAAACTAAAATGGTGGTTGAAAGATCCTTTTTGCGGCACTTTTTAATCTGGGGGTCATGCAGGTTTGGGGCTCATGCTGCGTTCCAGGACAGAGTTTGTCAATGTCCAGTTCAAGTAACATGATGGTTCAAATCATACTGCCTTCTGGCACTTTTTAATTTGTGGGTGATGCAGATTTAAGGGTCATGCTGTGGTACAAGACAGGGATAGTGAATGGTCTGTGACTTTTTTTCTGTGGCTTTTATAACCTAAATGTGTTGCCTAAGATGTAGCATGTATCCATTTGACTGTTGTGGATGTTAATTCCAGCTTCTCCAGCCCTGTTTGGGTGTAAGAATGAAGGTGTTGTTCCTCTCCCATAGACTTTAATGGTCATCGGCGATAATCTATTATCGACTATCGGAAATCGTCTTGATAATTGCCGATATCGACTATCGACCCAATGACGATAGTCAATGTAATCGCTCATCACTAATGCACACACATCCAAACTGAGTGTGCAAGTGCATGGGAGTGTTAGAAAAGAAAGTTGTTGTCCAAACAAGCATCCAGCCAAAATCTGAAGAGATTGGTCAACTTTAATGTTCCCACGGGGTGTTTCTTTGCATATTTAGATATTGTTTTTAATACAATGGAAAGAAGCGACTTGGGGAAAAATGTTAAACTTTAATGCATATTTTTGCTAAAGCAGATTTTAAATCCACAACATGTAAAAAAAAAAGTAAGTAACTTGTTTCTTATTTACATGTATTAAGTGAAGAACATTCACAGGAAGTAGGGATTTGTATTCGCCCCACTGAATAATCCAAAAATGTATGATGTTTCTGAAAATGAATTGATAAAAAAAGTTGAAAATGAAAGCCAAAAGTGTGCAAAATTATTATTATTAATCAGGACTGCGCCAATTTTTGGGCTGAAAAGATGCCAGACTTCTGGTGCAGCCCCGTATATATATGGCTCCCCTTGTGTATAGCTTCATAGACTGAGGAGCCATTACAGGACACAGGGATTCTAAAAACACACAAGAGAATTTCTCTGTCATGCACTAGAAATAACTATACTAGCAACCAATAAGGGTTCAGCTTTAATTGTTTAAACTAGTATGGAAAAATGAAAGCTGCACATCAATTGGCTGTTATGAGTAACAAAGACAGTTTTTATGTTAGGCAGGTTTGATAAATCAGGTCCAGTGTAACAGTTTTTCCTGTAGTGATTTAATTACTAACAATATTTCCAACTAGCAAAAATAATAAAAAATTAAACTTAAAGGTTTATTTTTACCAGGCAGTTTCACAAAGCCACAGCCAGCTTTAGACTTAAAGGGGTTGTATCGCTACAAAGATCATATCTCAGATTATGGGGACAGTAAAAATAAGCACTTTTGTCATTGGGTTGTATTACCTCAGTCACTTGGTTTAGTAGAAATGAGCTTTTCTATGCATCTGTTTTCTATTTCTGCTGCTACTCGTCGGGACACGCCCCCTTTTCTGTGATTGGCTAGTCGGGACACACCCCGCTCGGATCACACCCCCTAGACACGCCCCCCTGCACTGTGATTGGCTGCCTGCACACTCTATGCTTACTCCCCTCTGAGCTGTTAAAACCGATAGTGAAACCAAGGGCTGCTGGCTATATACTCATCTCCCAGCTCTAGGGTGAATGATCTGACTAATTAATGATTGTTTAACTCATAGATCCCTCATATAACACAGTGCTACATCCTGTGCGTCCTCCATATAACACAATCTTAGTCTCCTGCCTGATAACAGGGGGAGAAGAGGGGTGAGGGCAGTGTGCATTCCTCTATATAACACAGTCGATACAGTCTCCTCCCTGGTAACAGGGGGAGGAGGGGGCAAGTGTACATTCCTCACATGTGTTTCATCAGTTCAGGCTGTGTGTATGGTTATTATTATTATTATTATTATTATTATTTATTTTTGAGCGCCCTTGGTTCCAGGGCGCTGTACATTCAGGTTTCATACATAACATAGGTCAAACAAGTACAAAGGTGACAAATTACTAACTAACAACTGGTACAGAAGGAGTGAGATCCCTGCCCGCAAGGGCTTACACTCTAAAAGGAAGGTGGGAAGAGACAGAAGGTGAGGGGCAGACATGGTTGTGGATAGTGTAGTGACAGCAGGGTTATTGTTGGTTGTAGGCAATCCTGAAGAGATTGGTTTTCAGGTTGCTTTTGAGGCTGGTGAGAGTGGGGGAGAGTCTGAGGTGTTGGGGCAGTGAGTTCCAGAGTGTGGGTGAAGCACGAGAGAAGTCTTGGAGACGGTTGTGTGAGGAGCTGATAAGGGGAGAGCAGAGAAGAAGGTCCTGTGAGGAGCGGAGGTTGCGTGACGGGAGATATCTGGAGATTAGAGCAGAGATGTATGGAGGGGAATGGTTATGGAGAGCCTTGTAGGTCAAGGTTGCTAACTTGAACTGGATTCGCTGGGCAATGGGAAGCCAGTGAAGGGATTGGCAGAGGGGAGCAGCAGAGGAGTATCGAGGAGAGAGGTGAATCAGACAGGCAGCAGAGTTAAGGATGGATTGGATTGGTTATAGCACAGCAAGGAGAATGTGGAGCCTGAAGGCTTTGCAGACACGTCAGAAGCATGCAGGAGGTTACATGCTCTCCCAACAACCTTCTGCTTCCACTGCACAGACAGAATGATGATGTCACAGTTCTTCAGTGAGGAGAGACACGCCTCCTGGCAGGAGAGACACGCCTGCTGAGATGAGAGATTCGCCCCTGGATTTCAAATTCAATCTCATAGAATCAGCTCAAGAGCACGAACAGTTCCAACGATAAAACCCCTTTGAACTTCATGGTCAGGCTGTGGGTGGGTCTATAGCAATGACTAACATATCAACTATTCCTGTTACAGTGACATGGCTGCATGAGATTTCTAAATTGTAGGACACAAGGCTACAGAGTTCTAAAGAGCATACCTCCAAACTTTTAGAGATTGCAAAGGGACACATCAGGCCACGCCTCTAACCATGCCCAAACACATGACATCACATCATGCCATGCCTCCAACCACACCCTAACAAATTATGTCACACCAGGACATGCCTCTAACCACGCCCCGCCCCTCCAGCAAACCAGCGTCAACACAACAGCAGCATTACTGGGGTCTGTAAATATGTATTTGTATTAAGTAATGTATTGTATATACAGAACTCCATACAAATAGCTGTAAGGCAATGTTCTGAGGATGATACCTCTATAGAAGAGTCATACAGTGACCACATCGTAATGCTCTACAAGGAGTAAAGGGCCTTAAATGTTGCTGACCAAACCAAAACTGATATTATCAATGATACTACTATACAAAGATCAAATAATACTGCAACATCATGACCACATATCACCACCACATAGTGACTGACCAAAATTCACAGACCTTTCAATCTTAGTAATATCAGCCTTTAGCTGCTGGTTTAACCTTGGCTGGTTAAAGATGGGGGACCCCAGGTCATTTTGTTTTTATCCTTTCTTAAAAATGTACTTAAAAAAATTGATGTGAGGTCCCCCCATTTTTCATAACAGCCAAGGTAAAACCAACAGCTGCAAACTGATACTATCAGAATGGGAAGGTCCATCGATACTGGTCTCTTCCCATACTAAAAATACCAGCCCGTAGCCGCCCCAGAAGCAGACTCTCATGGTTACCTGGCTCTTCCCAGTACCCCGGGTGCATTGGGTACTTGGGTAATAGTGAAAAGGGGTTAGTTTCAGCCTTGTGGTGCAAAAAACACAGCTGGTTGACACCAATCCCGCACACTAGTAATGGAGAGACGCCTGTCAGACACCTTTATTACTGACACTGAAAAAAAAAGGAAAAAAAAACCACACAGAAACAATAAAAAAAACCAGTTTATTTAAATAAAAACTTCCCAACACCAACCCTCGTTAACCATTTTAAAGAAATTAATGGAACGCTGGTACACAATAGTCTACCGAATTCATCGTAGTCCAAAAGGGAAACCTTAAAAAAAACAACAACAACACTACAAATGGGGCATCACCCAGCTTTCCGAGATGCTAAATAGCCTATTCAGTGCCTGGGAAAGCTAGGTGACATCCCCCACCGCAAGCACTCAGGAAATCAGAGTGACACCCATCCCCCACAGCAGGCACTCAGCTTTCCTGGATGTCTGCAGTGGGGGATGTCACCCAGCTTTCCCAGTTACTGAATTTGTTTAGACGGTTTAATAGTGAGAGAAGTTTCCAAGACTTGTAATCTAGCCTATAGGTCCTGTCTCTGCAAGTTCACATTTTTTTATTTAAATCTGGCTCAAATGGCAATACACTGACCCCACAACACTGCCTTATGAGCCACCCAAAGAGTCATAGGCAAGGAAAGTATGACCCATGCATATTTTTTAATGTTCTGAACTGATTGTAATATTTAGCCAGCCTAGGGGACTTGAACATGGAAGGATGTAATAGGAGTACAACCATGGCAGGCCTGAATTTAGCCCTCAACCGCCATGGCAACCGAATATAACACCACTTTTTTGTCATAGGAGGGAGGTCTTTGGGTGGTGTAAAAGGAAATCATACCCATTTTAACAACTTAGATGCCGTAGTAGCATTGACCACTGTGCCTAAGTGGTTAAGCACCTGTGTAGATGTGTATGAAGTAGACCACTATGGTGCATGCTTGGGATTTCAACTCATGATAGCATTCTCTGTGCTCAGCGTCTCTACCTCCTTCACTTTATACAGCTCACACAGTGTATTGCATCGGCAGGATAAAAACCTTATTTTTTATGCTATCCACGTACTTATTCAGGCAAATAAGGGCGACTTTGGAAACTACAGTAGCACATTGTCCAAGTACTGTTGCAGGTTTGGGGTCAAAAATTTGGTGTCAGGTTTCCTTCAATGGATGAATATTGCCTATTGTGTTGCAATGATTTGCTTCAAGTCCACTTCTAATGAAGGCAATACACCTGATCATGGGAAACAATACATGTCTGCTAGTGATAATAATGACATGTAACAATTTTTAAAGATAAATTAACACCTTAAACATTCATAACATGCCGACCACACCCAGGACTCTTCATAATACACAGCACACCCATGCCATAGTCATACTACAGACCTGCCCTTTGTTGACAAGTTTTTACATTTGACTTGCTAAAATTCATTCACTTAAAGATTCGTAGTAACGACCTACAAGTAAAAAATAATTATGAATTCTAAAGTACAGAAAAAGCTTTCAAACAATTTGAATTTGAGAATAGAATTTGTTTCCAATTTCGTGTGTAATATTTGTGCCTTTGTGTAGTCATTCTATTTCTGTGGTGGAAAAGGATTTGATATGTGTCAGATACATAGCAATACAATTACTGGTATGTCTATCAGAGGATGCTGAAATACACAGTAGAAGTGCTTAGACTATTATGTATTCCTATTTTCAGCCAGTTTTATGGAAATGTTTAGGGCTAGTTCACACAGCTTATTGCCGACGTAATTGCGGGGACGGATTTTGTCCCGCAGTTACACCGGCTGCCGTGCAGCGGGGGGCGGGGCGGGGGACCAGCAGCTCGCCGGCCCCATAGACATGCATTATTCACGGCGCGTACACGCCGTTAATAATTGACATGTCACCGTAATGACAGAGACGGATTGGAGCCGTACTGCAGCGCAAATACGGCGCGCAGTACGGCTGAAATCAGTGCCCAAATCAGCCGTGTGAACGAGCCCTTATAATTCCATGTTTTTTATGTTCTCCTAGTTTTAAATATGAATTCAAAATATGAATCTAAAATACTGGCTAAATCTATACTGTGAGGCCAGCTGCCAATGTCCGATGATGTTACTGTTTCTTCAGAAAACTTGCATGACCAGTAGTGGCCACGGTTTTGTCCACATGTGGTTGCCATACTGTGGGACCTTGGCCTACATCTAGCCTTTGTTGTTGCTTAAAGGGGTTGTCTCACTACAAGGATTGTTTTTAATGTTAAAGATCTTGCAAAAACAAGTCACTTTGCAATATATATCCATTAACAATGTCCAACCTATACCTATACTGAGATATCCCCTCTTGTATGAACTGCATCAGCTTGTCAGGTCACTATAGCTACAGACCTGATAGATCTCTCCTGATAGGCTGCCAGCACTGGTTCCTATAGCTACAGACCTGGCTTCTACTGCAGCCTAGTAGAAGCCAGTAAACACTCCCCTGAATTCAAAATGAAACCAACAAAACGGACTGAGGTAAGATGAATCAGTATAGTGTGACAACCCCTTTAACCTTAGCTGAGTTCAGGTTGCAGTTTATCTACAGAGGGAGCTGCTTGTGAAGGCTATAGTTCAGGCTAGGTAATACCTAGAGCTGACACTATGGGTGACATGTCCCATTAGGGCTGTACCAATTTTTTGGTGTATTTTGTGCCAAAAAGCTGTTGACACCCTATTTTCTATATAAATGAACTGTAGTACACCAAATCAAGGCGCATTATACACCAGGCACGACCCATTTGAATGCGCCTAAGTGGGACATCAAATATGCTAACAATGATATGCTGTGCGCCTAAGTTATGCTAAGCGCCTAGAATAGGCGCATCAAGTGTACTATGCAGGGTATACCAGATGCCGAATTTATGACAGTTTCTTTCATTCAGGCGCACTATACACTCATTTAATGTGCCTTAAAACTGCCGTGGAGTTGCCTCTTTTCTTTTCTTTTCTGACATTTCGCCCTTTGTGTCTCATTAAAAATTTACTCTAGTCTGAACCAGAACAATTGGGAGCTGTATTTACCTGTTGGGCTCAGTTCAATTTGTGTCCAAACAGGCAGCGTGCAGGATGTGGAGAAATATCTGTGATCCTCTTCCTTTCTCTGTATGACTTCATGGGAGATCTTCCCTTCCTGAGCTACCCGATGCCTCCCACACAGCCAGCCAGTATCTTCTCTACTCTGCACTGAAGAGGGACAAAAATCCCGAAACAGGGGGGCGTGTCCTAGGCATGGAGGAGTAAAGACGTGCAGCTCCTGAGCTCCTCGTGCCATCTCATCTATTCAGCTGATTCTGCTCCACCAACATGGGAAACCCCTCAAAGAAAAGGGGCTGAGGTCCTTACCCAGCCCCCTCACCCCAGGGCGATATTTGGAGCTTATTTCCCCCGGCTACCCCCAAAAAACTAGCCGGACAACAACGAAGCCGCGGGACCCGGCAAAAGGCGCGGCTCCCTGCCTGTGAGCCCGCGACGCGGATCGCCGCCGCAAACTCATCCGGGAAGCTGCCTCCCCACCAAAGGAGTTCACCAGGCTCACCGCAGCCCGGACCTGTCTCCCCTCACCAGCGGCGGAGGGAGGTATGCCGAAGAGACGCGCACAGCACAGCCCGGAAGATGGCGCCCGGATCCCTCCTCGCTTCCTGCGGCCGGCGCTTCCTCCTCGGGGGGCTCGGCGACCACCATCCCAGACCGCCTCAAGCCTGAGGTAACACAGTCCTGCCTAACATAAGGGCCCAAACCCCCATATGGGCGCTCAGTCCCGCACCCCGGAGCCCAGCCCCTGACCCCGGACATGGGTTCAAATACCCTCCCAAGCAAAAAGGGGGGCCGCACCTATGCGGGGGGGCCCCAGTGGGCTTTGGAGCCTTACTCCTTAGCATTTTCCCCCTCCTGGACTCACCGGTCCCCTTGTCTGCGACCTATTGCCCTCCCCCCTTCCATACCCCCAGGCAATGCTTTCAGGACAAAAGGGGGTCGTGCCAACTCACCCTCCTCTGCAGACCCCCCACATCTCCCCTCACCAGGGCCCTTGCTGTCATTTGACCCCTGCGGGAGTATGAGGCCCTCCATTGGGCCCATTGATGCCCAGAGACCTTGCTATGTTCTTCTCCATCTCAGAGCCACCACGCGCCCCTCTCGACCCGTACCCCCTTAGGGGCCCCCTGGCGGCATGGTGCCCCCCTTTTCCCCCAAATTGAGAAGCCGCCCCCGAGTGGTCCACCGGCTCATCAGGGCGACCCTTAAGTCCCCGGCAGATCCCCCGGTTCAAAATCCAATTTCCTCGCTCACCGCTGCCCAAAAGTGGACTCCCCTTCATACAGCCCCCAGACCTTTGGTTTCCCTGCTCATGCCCTATCCGTGCCTCGGATGGTCCGGAAGGGACACAGTTCGCCGCACCGCAACCCATTCTTCATGCACTCCCCCAAAAGAAGGCGCCCCCAGCCTCGCTGAAACCACCCCTGGGGCGAGGGAAGAAAATAACCAATTACCCTTTTCCGACTTGCACAACCTTTACAATCTCTACCATCTAAGTAGACCTCTCAGCATTAGCTAGTCGGGATTGTAGGGGATGCAAACAAGGGGAAAATTTCTTCTTCCCCTCTGAAAAACCCCCCCACTCGCGCCAAAGTGACAACCCCTTTATGAGATCAGCAACTAAAACACTATCTATTCAAGCGTACAATCCTCCACTCTCGCACTCTTCTCAAAATTTGGCTGCAGCACCGTTTACGACCCCGGGAATAGGGGGTGGCGCAAAATATTGAATTGTGGCCTTCCTGAATCCCTTACAGCTAATGAACTATACCCCGGGCCCCCACAACAATATTCAATGACCTGCTTGAAAGGGCTCATCGCCCCCCTCGAGATTTTAGGCTCATAGGGGACTCGTCCCCCAGTACTGGACCCCAAGAAAAACCCAAAGGGGCGTTATCTGCAGGTGCACTTCTATCAGATAAAGGACCAATTCTGTGCTGCGCTCGACAGAGACAGAAGGTTTCTATAAGGGCGTTCCGTTTTTGCTCCCGGATCTTTCGAGGCCCCCCGGGGCCAAAAAGCGCCCTAAAACCCCTTTTGACCGTTCTACAAGACCTGGCACCCCCATGTTGGGGCTTCCCTTTGCCCTTTTTTTCGAGGAAAAAGGGGGCGTCGCCTCGTTTTTCCTGTGAATTCCCCAGTGCTCCAAAGGGTTAAGATTGGGACTTACTTTCCCCCGTGGCCTCCTGGACTCATAACCACCCGTTCCCTATCTCGGGAACCACCGGAACCACGAAAATCTGCCTCCCGAGGAAATAGGGCCGGCACCCACTGATTCCCCCACCCCCTCCAATCAACCTGAAGGGGTTGTGGACCCCCGCCAAAGGTTCCTTTGCTCATCTTTCCCCTTGGACTTTTGTAGTGTTTTATTTCTTCTGCCTCCAAACGACCCCGAAAACTCACCCCGGGTATCCTTTGAACATTGTTTTTGGGCCCACCAAAGGAGTTACCAGGCTCACCGAGCCCCCCGGGCGTCTCCTCTCAACAGGGCGGACGGGAGGGTTGCCGAAGAGAACGCGCACGCACAGCCCCGGGAAAATGGCGCCCCGGGTCCCCCCTCGCTTCCTGCGGCCCCGGTTCCCCCTCGGGGGCTCGGCGACCACCATCCCAGACCCCCTCAAAACCCCGCGGTAAAACGTCTGCCTAACATAAGGGGGCCAACCCCATTGGTGCCGCTCAGCTCCCCCACCCCGGGGCCCGCCCTGACCCCAGACATGGGTTCAAAAATACCTGCCAAACAAACGGGAGT